>UCOK01015655.1:0-13275 GCA_900474325.1 Synergus umbraculus
GCTCACTTGGACATTGGGAATCGATCAGATTTCGATCCGCTTTCGAGGCACATTCACGTCACTCTGTTAATCAATTTTCGGACTTAGAATATTTTCAGTTGTAACTTAGTATTTCGGGACTTAGAAATTTTTCACTTTTAACATTTGATTGTAGTTTGCAAATTTGTTTAAATCGAATTATTAAATAAATTATAACTGTGTTTAAAATCAGATTTCAGTTTTGTTTTACTTTTATTAATTAATTAATTCCTTAAAATCAAATTATTCAACTTAGGCGATGGACATCGTTGGTGAACAAATCTAATTCCAAGGACTCAGGCGAAAAGGCTTTTTAGTCTTTCAATGGAAAAAGAACCTAACAGAACAAATTTAAAAGATAAATTCGAATAAATTTAATTTGAATTTCGCGGGTAAAATTTCTTGATACGTTACACTGACAGGTCTAGTACGCTATTTATAAAACTTATTTTTTACGCGATTTTCGTAAGTGCTTGGGTTTTGCAGTGCAGAGAGAAATTCGCAAAATTTTTCCGAGTGAAGCATCCTTGGAGTGAAGTTTTGTGCCTTTTTTGCTTGGACAGGGACTTGGCAAAATGTAAGTACTGCCCTGGCGGAAGGTTCGATAGAAAAAAATGTATCCTTCTGAATCAATTTCATTCCGGAATTTGTATCCGAAGCAAACAGTTTCATTCCGATCTAATCCGAAGTCCAATCAAAGATTCCTATCCTAATCAATCCGAGGTCGATCTAAGGATTCCTATCCGACTTAATCCGAAGTCATCCAAAATTTCTATCCCACTGAATCCGAGGGCAAAGGAAGAATTTTAATCCGAATGAAACCGATCTAATCCGAAGTTAAAGAAAGGATTTCAATCCGAATAAATCAGATCTAATCCGCGGTTACAACTTTTTCGGATTCATTCGGGTTGGAAAGGATAGAAAATAAGTTCGGATTGGGTACGGATTCATTCGGATTAAAATTATTGATTAAAAAGGATTGAAAGAAGTTTGGATTGATTTCTGATTAATTCGGATTGAGGGCACGGATTGAAAAGGATTGAAAGTATTTCGGAATTTTTTTGGATTCATTCGGATTGGAAATCGATTAAAACTTTGTTCGGATTCGGATCGGATTCATTCGGTTTAAAGTCGGATTCATTCGGATTCAACTTTGTAGAGACTGACGGATTGGAAAGGATTAAAAAGGATTAAAAAATATTTTTTGATGAGGCTCGAATTCATTCGGATTGAAATGTGAGATCGGTTTAGTTTCGGATTCAATCGGATTAAACGTACGGATTGAAAAGTGTGTTCGGATTCATTTGGATTGGAAGTACGGATTAAAAAGTATATTCGGATAGATTTCGGATTCATTCGGATTAGGGGCCACAGATTAAAAATGATTAAAAGGTAAGCTTTGGATTAATTCGGATTGAATTTGGAGTTGAGACACAGATTAAAGAGGATTAAAAAGGATTGAAAACATCCTTCGGATTAGATCGGAATGAAATTGTTTGGTTCGGACACAAATTCCGGAATGATTCGGAAATTTTCGGATTAGTTTGGAATGAATTTCAATCCGAACCTTCCACCAGGGTGCTCATCCGCACCCCTCAACCCGCGTCTCAAAACTTGTATAAATTCCCGTTTTAGCCAAACAAATTTGTTTTTGCAGAGAATAAGCAGATAGCCTCTGTCGATTTATCCAACGCCCTTAAGGGTATGTATTACTTACCCGATCCCTACCTTACCGACATTTTTTCTCTGTAACGCTACGTCTACATTTATTGAGATACCACATTGAAAATTTCTATATTTGAAGCTAAAGCCTTAAGGTACGTTTATCTGGTCTTAAATATTGACATTTAAAAAAACAAAATTTTTTCAAAAATTTTTTTTTATTTTTACAAAAACTTAAGACCAGACAAACATACATTAGCATATTTTCTTCAATTTTATAAATTTTCAACTTGATATCTTTATAAATGTAGACGTAGCGTTACAGAAAAAAAATGTCGGTAAGGTAGGGATCGGGTAAGTAATACATGCCCTTAAGGGCGATGGAATCTGAAAGTAAATATTGTCAACAAACTGTCAAAATCTGTGGAAAGACAAAAATCTATCAGGTGGATTTGAAATTTCCGAGCCAAAGGCAAAAGAGGAAAGATTTATACGTTTTAGATAGAAAAAAATAGAGAAGAAATGAATAAGGGGCGCTTGATGATAAGTTTGTCGAATACTCACTTTTATAGTCCCAAAATAGCGTGTAATTATTTCTTGCCAGAAACGGCGGAAATTTTGACTTTCATGATGGAAGAAATTAAATATTGACAGCTGCGACAGTGGCACCCTGCGCGCGCAGCACGTGTTGGCTTCCTGCTAAAGAAATTCTCCCATTGGTCAATTTAATTCGATTTTGAATCGCGCGCCAGATTACAGTCAATTGCAGAATATCTCTAGCAGGAATCAATATTTAGTTTCTTCCATCATGGAAGTTAAAATGTCCGCCGTTTCTGACAGGAAATAATTACACGCTATTTTGGGACTATAAAAGTGAGTATTCGACAAACTTATCATCAAGCGCCCCTTATTAATTTCTTCTCTCTATTTTCTTCTATCTAAAACCTATAAATTTTGCCTTTGGCTGGAAAAATTCAAGTCCACATGAAAAGTTGACAGAATTAGACAGGCGCGCAACAAGAGTCTCAAAATAATGGGTGTCGGGAGCCACCCTACACATTAAAAATCAATAAAAAAAAGAAAAAGAACATCTTAAAACCCCTCAAAAAGTGCGTTTATTGTGGAATTGTATTATCCTTCTAATAATTTCGACATCCATGCATAATACTAAGCCCGTTATTGTAGCGCCCCTGGGTTCTGAGTTTTTCTACATGAGAAATTTTCAAATTCCATCAGCCTTAAGTTCTCTTAAGGGCGATGGACTTATCGCAATCATCTTTTATCGTTTGATCCTTCTCATATTTATTATAAGAAAAAATGAATCCCTACCTTTAGTAACAATTATACAATGCATTTATATTACTAAAATCATTTAAATTTGTCAATAATAGAATAAATCTTTAAAATCGGAGATTATCTTTCATCTTGTAATTCAAATCATTCCCGCCAAAACTATCGCTGAGTGAGGTCAGCACTGTATCAATTCATAGCTATGTATCTATTAATCTATTATTTTCTGGTCCTGCTGTCAAAATATCCGCCATTATAGGCGCATCTTTATTCATCTCCATCGCTTTATATATTCGTCTTATCAAAAAATTGGTAAGTCTCGACCTGTTCTACACCTTTTCTTTCCAAAGTGTGCTAACAAAAATCCATCAACTTGCCCATTTTCCCCGTCAAAAGACCAATACCAAATCCTGGTGAAAAGTTGACAGAATTAGACAGGCGCGCAATAAGGGTCTCAAAACAATGGGTGTCGGGAAGTACTCTACACAATAAAACTAAATAAACAAAAAAAAAACAAACCGGATTTCAAGTCCTCAAAAAATGCTTTTATTGTGGAATTGTATTATCCGTCTAATAATTTATAAACCCACGCATATTGAAAGTAGGTATACTCGAATTTCTCTCTGCGAGTGTTCTGACACCCAGAACTCCGTACTAGTCGCGCCCCTGGAATTTGAGTTTTTCTACATAAAAGTTTTCAAATCCCATTAGCCTTAAGCATTGCTTCTCAGGAAGCATTTTGTCTAACTGCAATTGTAATAAACGCAGGTTAGAATTTCTAATTTGGAAATAGTTAATTTAAAAAGTAAGCAAAATGCTTGTATGGAATTTCAGTACATTTACACTATTTTAATAAGAAAAATGGTAAAACTGTATTTTCTAACGTACCAACTCTGCATGTATACCAACTCTCATTTCTTTGTTGCGTTGGAAGCGTGGATGCTTCCGAGCCACGGCTCGAGGCAGAGTTTAGCATCCGATTCATTTCTTCTCTCTATTTTTTGCTATCAAAAACCTCTTAATTTTCTCTCTTTTGCCTTTGGCAAGGTAAATTCAAATCCACCTGACAGATTTGTGTCTTTCCACAGATTTTGACAGTTTCTTGACAATTTTTACTAGTTTCTCTTTTTCCAAAAAATCAATTTTATTTTTTTTGCATTTTTTCATAGCTAATTATCATAAAAATAAGTACCCAAAATTGTAAATCGATATTTCTAATAGTTTTTAAATAGGAGTACTTTAAAGCAGCACTGTTCACTAGCGCTAAGTTAATTGCGGGCTAGAAAACAAAGAAAAAAACATTTTAAAACTGATTTTAAAATGAGTGAAAAACCTTCATACAACCATAAAAAAAGCTCCAAAGCAAAACAGGTCATCAAATCGCGCAATAGGAAGGGAAAATTTACCGCAAATCAAATCTGTGTTGAAAACTTTAAATGCGTTTTTCTCAAAACTGCATTTTTAAAATAGGGTGACGGTGTAGCTCGAAAACTAATCATTCAATCGACGTCAAATTTTTACACAGTCTTTATTATATGTTTTTACAGAGGATGGATCTCCAACTTTTTGTTATCTAAAAAATTACAACTTTTATAAACAAAAACGAGCGTTTTTTTAAGCAAAATTTGAAATTTTTTTTCAAAACTACGCCATTTTTATAATTTTAAATATTTTTAAAAGCTAGAGGTCCATCCTCTAGAGAAACTCATGTAGTTTACTAAAATTTTTTTTTTTTTTTTCGAGCAACCTGGCATGGCCGACACCGTCACCCGTATTTCAACTTTTTTTAAAGAACCTTTGCGTTTCGCCTTGTATCTCCGCTAGAATGAATATTTTTTGACGACAATTTTATGATAAATACATGAAGACATGTTCAATATATTGTAAAAATTTTAGAAAGATTAAATGAGTTGTTTTGTTTTCTTTAATCTTCAAAAATTGCTGTTTTTTTCGTCCGAGAAACTAGCATAGCCCCTTAAGGGCGTTGGATAATGGGGACTTAGAACATTTTTTGAGTGCCCCCAATAATAAAGACGGCCCTGCCCCCGTATTTAATTTAAAGAGTAGATTTCGGGATAAATAAAAGAAACTCACCAAATATTTCGGGTCTGACGAAATCCTAGAGTGCATCTTATAAAAAATGCATCGCGTTTTTCTTGAGAAAATGAATATTTTGACTACAAATATTCATTTTCTGAAACGGAGAAATGCACACCGAGCAGACAAATCGCGGGAAGAGATGACGATTTTCAAAGTCACTCCATTTTTCACTATTTTGTAGACACAACACTGTCACTAGATGAAAAAAAACCTTCTGTACGCGGTCCTTCCACAATATAAACTTTCAAACTCTGAAAGAGACTTTGCGGAACTTTGCGAAATAAAAATTTGTCGCGTCAGGAATTTTTTTGATATCACTTGACATGTCAGAAATATCACAAAGATGGAGGCCAACCATCTTTGAGTGCATCACTTACGCTCAACAGTGCAAACGGGCATTTTCGGAACTAAAACGATGAATTTCGATGGTTGATTGGTGAGTTTCTTTTATTTATCCCGAAATCTACTCTTTAAATTAAATACGGGGGCAGGGCCGTCTTTATTATTGGGGGCACTCAAAAAATTTTCTAAGTCCCCATTATCCAACGCCCTTAAGAAAATGTTTTTTGGAGGATATAGAAACAACTTACCAAATATTTAAGGTCTTGCATAGTCCTGGGTCTAATAAAAATTAAATTTCATCCCGGTTTTGAAGAGAAAAAGAATATTTTGTCTGGAAACATGATTATTCAAGGTCAAAAGAAACGAGAAACACACAATGAGCAGACCGCACTCTACCAAATGGTAAAGTCGTCAGAATATTGTTGTGGGTACATAATTATAATTTTTTTCAAATGTGAAAATCGGAATGAAAACACAAATTGGGACGATATATGTTGCAAAGATGTGTTGAAATTGCAATATATACCACACATGTTTGAAATATATACCGTCTCAGTTTGTGGGACATCATTTGAAAAAAATTATATTTACCGACAGCGCATCTGTCGCGACTTTACGGTAATTTAGTGTAAAAAATAACCGCTGAGCGGTCAAATTTTCACAATGCTTTTTCCCGAACTCTAGCCTAAATTACAGTTTTTTGTGTCAATGAATCGCGAATTTCGTGTTGGCATTTGAAAAACTAGGAAATTCAAACTTTCTGTATTTCATTGATTTTTCGTTCAGTGTCCATGTTGTGCCTGAAATAATTCATTTATACGATTTTGTCTAACAATTAATTGCACTTTCTCACGATTCGTCTGCTCTATTTGCATTCGCTCCTGTTTAAAAAATTATTATTTTCAGACATTCATTCTCTCTTCAAAATCAGGATGAAAGTTAATTTTTATGAGGCACAGGACTATGTAAGACCCTAAATATTTGGTAAGTTGTTTCTATATCCTCCAAAAAAAATGTTCTTAAAATATATACAGTAACAGGGTCGCACTTAGAATCATTTTTAAAAATGTCTATTTTCACAGATTTCAAAGACCGTTTATCCAATGCTCTTAAAAGAGGTAGGATCGAATTTTTATTGAAAAGATGATAGAAAGGTATAGACTAGAATAGGCATGAGATAGAAAGGAATAGAGAAGTAGGGATTGAAAGAGATAGGAACGAATTAAGTTTGACAAGGAAATAGAAAGGGATAGACAAAAATAGGCGGGAGATAGGAAGGATTAGAGAAGTGGGGAATAAAATAGATAGGAGCGATTTTGAGTAACGAGGAGATAAAAAAAGATAGACTGTGTTAGGCGAGAGATAGATAGAGATAGAGATGTGTTGATTCAAAGAGATAGACGTGAATGTGGATTGAGATGGAAGTAAAAAGGGATAGAGAACTGGAGATTGAAAGGGATTGAAGCGAGTTTAGATTGACAAGAAAATAGAAAGGGATAGACAAGAATAGGCGAGAGATAAATAGAGATAGAGAAGTGCGGATTCAAAAAGATAGAGCAAACATTGATTGAAAAGGAGATAGAAAGAGATAGACAGGGATAGACAATAGATTGAAAGAGGTAAAGAAGTGGGGATCGAAAGAGATAGGCGTGGATGTGGATTAATATAGAGATAGAAAGAGATAGGCGGGTATAGACGAAAGGTAGAAGTGCATAAACAATCTTTATCCCTTTCTATCTTATGGATAAAAAGAGATAGAAAGGGATAGGATTTTTATCTCTACTTCTAGCACGGTTATCTCAAATCTTTTATTTAAACAAAACTATCAGTTTTTGCTAAAAATGAGACACTAGTCCCCCTTTTTGCCATCGAGAAACAGATCTCGATGGAAGGACCCGTTAAACAATGTATATTTACAAATTTGTCATCTAAAGTAAATCGTGAAGTGGGAGATTCGAGTGATTTCATAGATTTCTCGTCTTTTTTGGGTTTTTTTCGTTCTTTGTTCCAGCGCTCCAAAAGTCTTAATCTTATAGGTTGTGGATAATCTAAGGTAGGTTTCACTTCCACATCTTCATCCACATCCAAACCTTGTTGATTTACGACGAATCCTAAGTACTGGACTCGAAGCATTTATCAGGGTTTAATGTACGCAAATATTTAATAGTTTTATCCAACCAATAAAGGTATTCCTCAAATGTTTTGACACTAGAATTATGTCGTCTAAATAGACAAACTCGTGCGGCTTCATTTTCATAAATCCCTGGAACTTCGCAGGTGCTCCTGTAAGTCCAAAACGCATTCTTCTGTAATGGTACAACCCTTTTCCTGGTATAATAAAGGCAGTCTTCTCTTTACTTTCCTCTGACAAAGGAATTTGATGGTACCTCTTATTTAGGTTCAACGTTGAGATATAATCAGGGGCATCCAACGCAATGGAAAGTAGACGGCCGCGTAACTATTATGATTATTTTTAGTTCCAAGACCAATTGTACGTGCGCTGGGGTCGTCAGCGGGTGAACGAGGCAAGGGGGGCACATGGCACACGATCAAAACATTGTAACATAACCTTTTCGCAGCGTGTTCTAATTTGGTGTCATTTGGTGTTTGTGAAAAGTGTTTGTTTTGCGACGTGTTAAAAAAATGGACAGCAGTTTAAAAAGATTACAAAACCAGTGCGCTGTGCGAGGATGTTCAACTATGAAGAACGGGGACGGAAAGATACCTTTTCACCGATTCCAAAAAAAAGGAAATAATTGGATGGATTGGGTAAAAGCATGTAACAATCCTGACTTGTCCCCTTTCGATTTAAGTATTATCACATCCAAAAGATTTTTTGTTTGCCACCTTCATTTTACTGAAGAGGATTTTTACCGGAAAAGGAACGGACAATTGTTTCCGAAGTATGGTATCATTCCCACATTGAACTTGCCCAACAATGAGGAAAACACACTGGCATGCGACATCGAATTGCCGGAATTACCTGATGGATTTGAGGCACGTGACAAGATTATTAATATTCCTCAGCCTACTGTGTATTCACCATCAATAGGTAAACTTGCATTATTTAAATGTGAGAAGCCTCAGGAAAAGTTGCACAGCTGTCGTAAAAGTTCTTTACGTTTCCAGCAGGTGAGTAATTTATAATTTACAGCTTTGGTGTGATCGAATTATTATAATTATCAATAAAATTTTGTTTTTCTTCAAAATGCATGTTAAAAATAATTCTTTGAACTTTGAATGTAGTGTGTTTCAAATTTCTCTTTTCAAAGCTCTTGAATTTACAATATGAAATTCTTTAAATTCAAAGACACAGGGATGACAGTGGGTACTCTATTTTTAATCGAAAATTCATAATAACTTGGCGTTTAATTGATCGATTGATTAATTACTGAGTAGTTTTTATTATGCTCATGTTATTAATGAATAAATTCATGAAAATAAAAATTGTTTTCAAGCTGAACTTAATACCTACTGAATAATTAATTTCTATTTGCAGAAGGACTGTAATATTAACCCTGAGTTTCCGGAGGAATTGGATGTACAAGCAGAAATACATGAGAATTTTAATGTTCACCTGGAACCTGCAGGAAAAGAAGGAGTAGGCGATAATATAGGTAGTTCATCAGTAGTTACGAACCCTACAACAGCTGAGGTCCACTGTACGCCAAAAGGAAAAGTAAAGTTTCGAGCATGCACACGTTTGGTGTTCAAAAATATTGAATGTGAAGACTTCACTCCGCAGAAGAGAAAATTTTACGACGAGGTTTATTGTGAACGGAAAGAAAAAGAAGTTTTGAAGAAAAAGTTAATGAGGTATTGCGGCGTTAATAAGTGCTCCACTGTTGTCAGTTTTGAAACTAAGTATTCTAAGTAGAATTGTTTGTGGTTACGTTTATACTTTAGTTATAAGTTATCACATTTATATGTGTGTATAATATATACTGGTCACGCTTGATTAATGTGATTGTAGTTATTGTTTCCTTAGATTTCGAAGTCAGAGTCTACATTCTAAATATAACGCCCTGAGTGTTGACCTGAGGGTACTCGCTCGTCGCATTTTTATTGCGGTTCGATATACATCTGTCTACTCCCGAATTTGGCTTTACAGTAACCGGCCAGTGTATTCAATTTGTATATTCAATACGTCTTATTTCGTATCAATTTTGTACAGATATGTGTCTGTGTGTCCGCTTTTGTCCGTCTTTATGTGTCGCTATATGTGTCTATGTGTCTTATGTATCTAAATGTTTATAGTACGTAATTCTTTTTTGTTATATTTTGAATTTACTTATTTTAATTGTGTCTGTATATGTCTTATAGTGATATATGCGTCCACAGTATTTAATTTTTTTCTGATATATTTTACATGTTTTATCAAGTTAATTGTACACAATTTTGAATGTTAATATGCTTAGATCTCGAATTCGACTAAAGAAACTCGAAGAACACAAAAACAGCGACAAATTCCAATCGTTAACAGGGAAACTTAACACAGTCCAAAAAATATTTGTCGACATGATTTTTAAAAATTATTTGAAGGACCCGAAATGTCGACGTTATACAACTGAGATGAAAATTATCTGTTTATCAATATATAAAAGATCAGCAAAGTGTTATCATTACCTGAGAAGCATTATTGGAACTCTGCCATGCCCATCCACATTAAAAACTGCATAAAAAAATATTCCTATGGACACTGGAGTGAACGAAAGCACTAAACACCGCTTAAAGGAATTCGCCAATATGTGTGACACAGAACAAGATAAAGTAATGTTTCTCATGTGGGACGAGATATTTTTGTCGACAGGTCTTCACTACGATAAAAATTCAGAAAAAATAGTTGGATTTGAAGATTTTGGGACAGTAAGGAACGAAAAAGTGGCTGACCATGCCTTGGTTTTCATTCTGCGCAGCGCTAAAAGTGGAGATGTTTTGCCAATTGCCTTCAATTTCTGCGATAGCCAAACTAACAGTGTACAGTTACAGTCTTGCATCAAGATTGTGGTGAAGGCTGTAAAAGATGCAGGCCTGAATGTGGTAGCCTCTATTTGCGATGGAGCAAGTACAAATACTTCAGCAATCAAAGCCATAATCCAAGACACAAAAAAATTAAAGGGAGCAGAGTACGTAGAAAGGCGTAAGTTTCTTTAGTTATTTAACTTTTAAGTCTCAAATCTTTTTTTTTGACACCTTTTTCAATCCTTGACATTTTGAATTAAGTCTACAGGTGTAATATTGTTTATGATTGTTTATTAAATTTCAGATGGTACTTTCATTATCGACGGTATGGAGATTATCCTGCTTTTTGATCCACCACATCTTCTAAAATGCATCCGCAATAACCTGCTGGATAAGGATTTGGAATTTGATGTGAGGATTGGTAAAGAAGAAAAGAACAGAACTTTTGCCAATTGGGATCATTTTGTAAACGCCTATGAAATAGATACTTTCGGTACTGGAAGAATACGATCTATGAAACGCTTAACTGACCAGCACGTCTATCCTCATCTCATAAAAAAGATGAGCGTGAAAAATTGTAACCAGGCAATAAGTGGAACATCAGCTTCTACGATACAAGCACTAGCAGGAGGGCCAGGTAATATTGAACAGTTTAGTTTGAAATAATAGTACCCTCCTTTTCCTTACATTCGTTTTGAATTTAACAAATATTTTTTGTTGCTTCCTATTTATGATTTTAGCAAGAGTATTTCAATTCTCATGAAGGAAGCAATAAGAATAAAATAATAAATTGACTAAATAAAAATGAAAATGAAAAATAAATCTTCCTGATATATTTCCATTTTATTGAAGATTAAGAAATCATTAATTTACCAATTTATTTGTTTAATTTTTGTTTTTATATAGTGCTCGTACAATTAAAATAATTATCTATTCCTTTGCAGAATGGGAGACATCCATTGGACCTAAGAGAGTACCATTGGAGGGCAGACATACTGCTGAAGTGTTCGCATTTGTAAATAAACTAGGTGATGCCTTCAATGGAAAAATAGCACATGATCCGAACAGCGAGTTTCGAACTCTCCTTACAGACACGAGCTTCCACATGGATTTTTTCGAGGAGGCGAGGGCCAAGCTGATGCGAATGCGGTTCGTTGATCGTCAGAGAAGGGAACCTGTAAAGTGTCAACCTCCGTCTCTGCAAAATTTAAAAAAAACCATCGAAGGAACTCAGCTTCTATGGAAGCGATTGAAGGAGTTGGGGTTCAAGCAACTAAAAACGAAGCATTTGAATCAGGATCCACTGGAGAACTTTTTCGGACTTGTTCGAGAATACGGAGCAGGAAATACGAAACCGACCTGCTACCAATTTATTGGACACTTCAAGGCTCTTGTGATCAACAACCTAATTCATTTCCACACTTTGGGGGCAAACTGCTACGATGACGAAGGATCCTTTCTTTTATCGTGGCAGAACTACCTCTCATTCCAGAACGAGTCAGTGCTAGATGACACCTGCGAAGAATAACAATTCCCTCCTAGCAGGCGGAATTCCAAGCGAAAACGCATAACAAAACTGCGTACAAAGAAGATCATTCCCTGCCAGAACCCGATTACTCACAAGGGCAACATTTCTACTGAAATCGGAGCTATTATGAATCAATTAAAAAAAAGTTCTGTTCCTTGACTCCTGTCCACAGTGTCAAGATCTGTTGACAGTCATTCAAAGTCCTTTCTCTCATCGAGTGAACGCGAGAAGAAATTCACTTCTTGAAGAAGTTCATGTTAATGAAGTTAATGGTCTCCTCCGGCGAATCAGGGTGTCGTTTTATGTGGAAGTAGGAGTTCAAGAAATGGCAGTGGAATTTCTCAAAAAAGAAGTACGGACTGATACCTGCCGTATTCACAAGGACACTTTAGTTGATAATTTTCTTCAGCTGAGTGTGGAACAGTACCTTCGTGCGACCGTGGCTTATCTCAATAGGATATTAACAGGGAAATTAAGATTTCCGTCTGAGAAAGCAGAAAATGCTGAAATTCAAAAAAATGTCTTCCTTGCCAGAGTAATTGCAAAACGCAAAGCATCGTTGCATAAAAAGCATACGTACTCTACATTATCCAGGCAAAATCCCCAATCAAAGAGAGGAAGGTTTGATGACCAGTAGTAAAAAAATTCTCGAAGATAGATGGATGAAAGGTAATTCATTTTAAAATTGTTCATATTTTCCGCACTAAATAATTTTGTGTTCCATTCCGTTAAACTGTTTTGTCATCTGCTAAAAATGTCGGAAATAAAACATATAGAAATCGGATATAGACCGGATACAAACCGGACAGGAAAAAATGGCTTTTTATCCAGTTATATCTGGCTTCTAACCAGTCTCAGATACATATTTTCGGAATATATCCGGTTTTATCCGGTTCCTATCCGTGAAAGATGATCAAAAATTATATAGTGGACATATTATTTCTGGTTCTATCCGATTTTTATCCGACGAAATTAACCAAAAATTAAATATTTGCAAATAACCAAGTTAATTTCTTTCCGTTTTCTATCGGATTCCTATAAGGGCCTTGACACTCGTGATGTCTTCGAGACGGAAGTGTACAACCTACCCGATCCTATCCGGTTTCTATACGGAAAATGGAACCACAAATTAAGTATTTGAAAGTACCAAATTTCATTTCTTTCCGTTTTATATCCGATCTCTATAAGGGCCTTGACACTGGTGATGTCTTCGAGACGGAAGTGTACAACCTACCCGATCCTATCCGGTTTCTATACGGAAAATGGAACCACAAGTTAAGTATTTGAAAGTACCAAATTTCATTTCTTTCCGTTTTATATCCGATCTTTATAAGAGCCTTGACACTGGTGATGTCTTCGAGACAGAA
This sequence comes from Synergus umbraculus, assembly GCA_900474325.1. Taxonomy (NCBI): domain Eukaryota; kingdom Metazoa; phylum Arthropoda; class Insecta; order Hymenoptera; family Cynipidae; genus Synergus; species Synergus umbraculus. The sequence continues at coordinate 13,270 of UCOK01015655.1, forward strand.
GTGTAC
>UCOK01015656.1:0-23055 GCA_900474325.1 Synergus umbraculus
TATATATATATATATATATATATATATTTCTTAATTCATATAAAGTATTATAATTATAATTGTATTGTGTTTCAAATCCACACAACGAACCATGAACACTGCGATGCCGAACACAAAACGCGAAGATGCTTTGAATTACTTTATAAAGATAAATAAATTATAAATAATTATTCTTGCAATCTAATTTTCTTCTATATTTACTACATAACTGCTGACCCGCACCCCTTACATTTTTCCAAGTCCCTATTTAAGGAAAAAAAGCACAAAATTTCACTTCAAGGGTGCTTTACTCACTCAGAAAAATTTTGCCAATCTCGCTATGCAGGGAGTTAGTGCCAGCTGAGTTGCGAAGGGGGCATGGAGCGGCCATATTACTGTGGGATGTTTCTTGGCTTTCAATTGGCTTTCAATTGGCTGATTTTTTGTTTGGCTTATGATAGGTAGATTTTAAAAGCCCGCATTTAAATCTCAGGCAATTGAAAGCCAAGAAACTACCCACGGTAATATGGTTCCCCCCTTACTTACTTGGTCACAGGCCCCGCACTACAAAGTGTACTCGAAGTATGGTCGGTAAGGCTGGTCATATACATAATGATGCGAAAGTGTATGTGACCGGCCTTACCGACCATACTTTGTAGTAATCGTCACTTGGCGTCGCTGCGAAACAGCTGAAAGGTCTAGTAACTTAGTAGGCGATTTATCAAACTTATTTTTTTAAACAGTTTTCGTAAGTAATCGGGTTTTGCAGTGCATAGTGAGATTCGCAAAATTTTTCTGAGTGAGTGATCCACCCTTTCAGTGAATTTTCGTGCCTCTTTTGGTTGGATAGGAACTTGGCAAAATGTAAGTACTGCTCACCAACACTCCTCTAACCCGCGTCTCACCACTTGTAAAAATTCCCGTTTTAGCCAAACAAATTAGTTTTTGCAGAAAATAAGCACATAGCCCCTGTCGTACAATCGAAAAACTATGGATAAAAAATACGACACTTCGAACACATTATTTTTGCGGCCTCAAACACCGCGTATTGCTAAGATGTGGACACAATGGCGGATTTTAAGGCATTCTACAGATTTTGCTATTTTTCTGCGTTTGTTTACATTTTTTCGTCAAATGCTGCAACAGGCTTAAGAGGGACACCGAGATAAAGACGCAAAAGAGAAAGAGAAATCCGTTACATATAGATCTTTTGAGGACTAAAGGATTCGCTACAAAAGAAGAAATGTGTGAATTTTTGCAATATCACGAAACGCTGTTTGCATCTTGGAGTACCTTCATCTCTATGAAGGTAATGCACGGCTGATTCGATAAATGTGCCTGGACAAAAGTTTCACAAACTATGTGCATATCATTTGTGATCGGGGTGACAGGTTTGGGGCAATTCTGATACCGTATCGAGATAGAAAGACCCTCAAAATCATAGAAATACTAGTTATCGCCTCTCAAATGACTTGATTAATTGACCTCAGCTAGACCTTCAAATGTCCTTGACCCTGACGTGCTGCGGTCTAATGGACCTCGAATTTGGACTCAGCGACCTTCAAAACGAATGAAAACTGTAGTCAAGTTCCACGAAGACATATTTTCGTATTATTGCAATCGTCATTTGAACTATCAAGTTACTAACTTAAATTGATCTTGAAATGACCGTTAAGATCATCATAAAAATAAAAATGAATACCATATCTGGCCGTAAAATTTTCCGCTCTTTCAAAATTTTCAGTAAAAAATTCACTTTTTTCAAATTTTGAAAATTTGACTTTGAATTGACCTTGATGTAGACCTGATGGTATCAGACGGATTCCAGATTCGGATTCAGCTTCCGTCGAAACCGTAGAAATGACAGTCACCTTCTGTCAATCGATTTGTTTGCCGATTTGACCTTCAAATGCCCTTAAATTTGACGTCATAGAGCAAAACAGACTTCGGATTCAGCGCGTCAAAATACATACGAATTATAATTATTCTGAATGATATTTAATCCGAAATGTTACCATTTAATGAAAAATTTTAAATAATTTTAAATATTTTTTTAGCATATGCTGTTCAATGGTTCCACAGGACCACAAAATGAACATAAAAAGTCCCCCAACCAAATTCATTCCCTATACGTTTTTCAGCACGCTGATTCCAAATCCGGGGTCTGTGTAACCCCAGCACGTCGGGATCAAGGTCATGTGAAGGTCAAAGCTGTTTATTACTGCGAAATATAAAATTTGACCACGGATTCGGAAAGAGCGGAAAATTTTACGTTCAAATACATATTTTTGGATTTTTTTTACATGATTCTAGATTCTTACCTTTGGCTTTCACATGTCCTTGATCCCGACGTGCTGGGGTTCATTTTTTGGTCCTATGTTATCAATTGTAGTTTTTAGTGTTAAGATCGAGGATTAAAATTCATTCAAGCATAGAAATTATTATTGAATACTACTTTATGGTAAAAAATTCTTTGCAGTGAATAGATTTTAATAAATTGTTATGATAATATATGTATTGAATAATTTGTAATGGAATATTAAACCACTTCAAATTGAATCATATTTAATAACATTTAATACTAATATTACGAGTAGTGTTAATGAATTTTAATAATATTGAATAATTGAATATCTTATAATATTCAATATTCAGAGATTAATGTTTTTTAATGGTAACAAGCTAAAATTAAAATTAAAACAAATTAAGGGTGATGGACTTAGCAGGAAAAATTGCCACTTTTTTGCAACGTCGCAATTTTGCCGTGCATTTGCACATCAATTCCATTCGAACGTATTTGAGGAGCAAATCGGATCAAAATGAAATTTCTTTAGGCCTCAAAAAATTCTAATGTGGCAGGAGTATGTGTATTGGCTTAGTTTTTTGAAAAAAGGGGGAGAACATTTTTAATATAAGTAACAGAAGACCTACCTGTCTTAGAAAATCCTCTTTTTTACAATTATCCGCACTTGATTTATACTCGCGATTTTTTTACATGTTTTTGTTACCACGAGGGTAACTACATCACTACGCGGCATGGCGTCAACTCAATTATCGGTAAAACACGCATGGCGGGAATTTCAGGCATGAATAAATATCTAAGTATTTTATTTTAGAGTTATTTTTGTTTGTTTCTAAACAAAGTGAACCTGAATAATTATTTAAAAAAATAGCTTGGATGATATTAGTGCATTTTATACGAAATGAGTGCATTTTTTACGCCTCATTAAAACCAAAAGGAAGCAAAGCATGAAATCAATGAGGCCGTTGAGAGCAAGTAGGAGTAATAAATGGGTCATTCCATATAATATTTACATCTAAAAAATAAAGTCGTCTGCAATATTCTTTTTGTGTGATTCAGATACAAAAAAATAGACATTTAAACATCTAGAGTAGAATAAATTGAAGATTTTTTAAATTATTCTAGTTCGTAATCAACTTTTAATAAAAAAATTAAATTTCCAGGTAAAGTCGACGATCACCTACACTTTACATGTAGCGATGAATGAAAAAAATTATTCGTTTTTTTCATCTAATAAATGCACAATTGCTTTTCACGGAAAATAAGACTCTTAAAAATCATTTTTTCAAGGATTAAGATATTCTTTATAGTTTTGAGACTATCTCATAAAAATTTCAGAGTGGACCGTTGGGTACTTTTTATGAGACAGCTATTTGTTTATAATCGGGTCTACTCTGAAATTTATATGAGATATTCTCAAAAATATAAGGAAGATAAATAAAAATAAAATACTTAGATTTTTATTCATGCTTGAAATTCTCGCCATGCCTGTTTTACCGATAATTGAGTTGACGCCATGCCGCGTAGTGACGCAGTTCGTCTGCCGTCAAGTAGCAGACGACCATGGTACATATAGTCTACGCAAAATAAGTTCCTCGCGCGTCCTCTTTTCGTGTCGGATTCATAATTGTATTTTTTCGCAATTTTGACTGTTTCTCGCGTTGTTGAGTGATATAAAATGAGAAATAAAGACCCTCGTGGTAATAAAAACATGTAAAAAAATCGCGAGTATAAATCAAGTGCGGATAATTGTAAAAAAGAGGATTTTCTAAGACAGGTAGGTCTTCTGTCACTTATATTAAAAATGTTCTCCCCCTTTTTTCAAAAAACTAAGCCAATACACATACTCCTGCCACATTAGAATTTTTTGAGGCCCAAAGAAATTTCATTTTGATCCGATTTGCTCCTCAAATACGGTCGAATGGAATGGATGTGTAAATGCACGTCAAAATTGCGACGTTGACACATGGTGCTTGTAAGTCCATCGCACTTAAAATAAATTAAAATTCATAAAATATTATTCAAAAGAATATATCACTGGCGACCATTCCATTTATGATTCATTAAAATTCAGAAAAGAACATTCAATAAAATACTATTGAGTGATAATGTTAAAGAATAGTTATTAAAATTCATAAAATATCATTGAATGAAATATTGTTAAATTTAATTTTGTTGGAAATAATATTCAAAATTATTTATTATGATTAAAATCAATAATAATTGTTACTATTGAATGCGATTGCCACTAAATATCATTTGATATGATTAATTTTGAATCATCATCCGAAAATTGAACCATTCCTTTCATTCAATATGATTCATTACCATTGAATATGAATCATTTCCAATGGTCTTTATGGAGCCTATGAGTGGATCCCATTTAAATTTAAAAAAAAATTGACATAAGTGCATTTCGATAACAAGAAATGAAGGGTTTTAAAATTACTTAAATATAAGAGTGCTTAAAATTTCCAACGCCGTTAAATAATTTCATACACTTTTGTATATACTGCTGCAGTTTTTCTGTTCTTTCTGGGAATAAGTCCATAAGATTTTGAACTGAGTGACACTATAATGTATGAGTTTCTTGGCATTGAAAATTTTGCAATTTAAATAGACTGTAAAATGTGTATTTCCTGTACAAATGATAACAATGAGAATTAGTAAAAGAATAAAACGTCATTTCGAAGAACCAGGATAATAGTAAATAACAGCTGGTGCTGGAAGTTGCCAATGGGCAGCGTGAAGTTCAATAAGTTGCAGAAGTGTCTTTCTCACAGCAGGAAGAGTTGTCTGATCAGCCAAAAATGCATCGCGCACATTTCCAAGTAGTTGTTGAAGTTGAGCTGGTAATTCGGTGTCTAAGTCTTTACCCACACAAGTTAAAATGAAGAAAAGGCAATCCGTCTAAAGTAAACATGAAAAGGAAGATTAAGGCTGATTGAATTTGAAAGCCATCAATGTAAAAAAACTCTAATTCTGTCAACATTTAAGTTGGATTTGAACTCGAGATTTTGAAGACAAAAAAGGGCAAAAGGGAGAAAGGTTTAAACAATGATCACGTACTCACCAGTTATTCGAATAATCACTTTTGTAGTCCCAAAAGAGTGCAAACATTTTAACTCTCTTGCATGATGCAAGTTTACAGTGATCCAAAGTTGGTTCCTTGTGCGCGCAACGCACGTTGATTAAGGGCGTTGGATAATCGGGACTTGTAACTTTTTTTGGGTGCCCCCCATTTTCATTACGGTCCTGTCCTCTGAAACGCATGAGAAAAGATATGGGGAGTTTGAAAGACACAACTTGAATGCTTTTTTATAGACAGAACACAGACTGTAAATCAAAAAAACGCGATGTAAAAAATTTTTGACGGAAATAAACTTTATTATTACGACGCGAATTTCACGATCCGATGCGGAAAAAGAGAGGAATATACTTATAAAATTTTCGCCAACTAGACGATGTAAGATGACAGGTTATGAGGTAGGGGGGTAGGGGAAGTCGATGTAGCAGAAGGAAGAAATGCCGAGAAAAAGAGAAGGCGAGTGTGGACGTCAACTAGACGATGAGGTGACAGGTGATGAAAGACGGCAGGGGAAGTCGATTTAGTAGCGCGCTCACGAGGCGATAGCGGTAATTTCTTCCTTCTGCTCAAGAACACTCTAATAAGGACACTCAACTCCGGTGGAGGGGGTGAGCCCGAAAACGTTGACAGTGGTAGGAGGCAACTAGACCAGTGCGCAGATCGTTCCATTTCCAGTTCGTTCTGCGCATCGACGGAAAATCTGACGGATCTAACATTCTAATCTCAAACTTAGGTTGTTTATAAAATTTCAAAATATAAGGAATGTTATATTATAACATTCAATTGTGAATGCAAAAAATAATTATGCTTTTTTTAACACGTACCTTGTCAGGAAATGAAAATAAAGTTACATTGTTTTCCTTTTCCTCACTGTTAGATTTACAAAATGTACTCGGGCAAAAATCAATGCAACATAAAACCACCATTATTCCTAACACTCGCTTGAAATCTTATAAACATAAGTTGCAACATAAAAAAAAACCATTATTCCTATAACACTCGCTCAATTGAAATCGTATAAAAAACGTAAATTTGAGGTTAGAATGTTAGATACGTCAGATTTTCCGTCGATGCGCAGAACGAACTGGAAATGGAACGATCTGCGCACTGGTCTAGTTGACTCCTACCACTGTCAACGTTTTCGGGCTCACGGCTGCCTTACCCCCACCACCGGAGTTGAGTGTCCTTATTAGAGTGTTCTTGCTTCTGCTACATCGACTTCCCCTACCCCCCTATCTCATAACCTGTCATCTTACAACGTCTAGTTGGCGAAAATTTTATAAGTATATTCCTCTCTTTTTCCGCATCAGGTCGTGAAATTCGCGTCGTAATAATAAAATTTATTTCCGTCAAAAATTTTTTACATCGCGTTTTATTGATTTACAGTCTGTGTTGTGTCTATAAAAAAACATTCAAGTTGTGTCTTTCAAGGCCTGATTACACGCTTTTAGGAAAATGTTCTTCTTCTCACTCTACCATGGGACTATCCCATAAGTTTGTCTCATTCTCGCATATTTTCCGAGTGCAAAGTGGAAAATGTGCGAGAATGAGACAAACTTATGGGATAGTTACATGGTAGAGTGAGAAGAAGGACATTTTCCTAAAAGCGTGTAATCAGGCCTTCAAACTCCCCATATCTTTTCTCATGTGTTTCAGAGGACAGGGCTGTAATGAAAATGGGGGGCACCCGAAAAAAGTTACAAGTCCCGATTATCCAACGCCCTTAACCGCTAGAAAAATGTTGTTATTGTTCAAAATTTGGCGCTTGATTCAAAATCGAATTAATTTCTCCAGCGGATAGTCAACGTGCGCTAGGTGCGGACGGAGCCAACTTTGAGATCACTGCGAGTTTGCTTCATACGATTTAAAATTTTCGCCCTTTTTGTGCTAACAAAAAACTTTAAATCCCTTTTTGTCTTCAAAATCTCGAGTTCAAATCCAACTAATAGATTTTTGCCTTTTCACAGATTTTTACAGTTTTTGACCTTATAAGAAGTAAGATATAGTATATGGAAAACTAGGGTTTGAACAGGGTTTACTCGAATTATGAATGTACACTATATTTTAAGATTTCAAATGATTTCAAAAGAATTAAAGGGCTTTTAAACGTTTTAGAAAACTTCAAGAGATTCAACAGATTTTTAGTGATTTCAAGAGATTTTAAGATATTTTAAGTAGAGATAGTTTAAATTTTTTACACGTGGAATCCATGAGGAAATATTGATTCAAGATTGAATAACTTTCTTATGTTGATTGGAATGTTTGTGTAGAAACTAGCCCATCTTTCTTGAAGTATTTAAATAGAATAACTGTGCGGTAAAGTTGAAAATATTGTATCAATTTGACACTAAGGTCTGATGAGGGTAAGGTATACTCTTGCATGGACCAAAAAATTTCAAAGACTTCAACAGATTTTGTGGCATATTAAGATTTTAAAAGCTTTTTTAAAGCAATTTAAAGGGTTTTAAGAAATTCTAAAGGATGCCCTGAAATATACAAGCAATATTAAGAGATTTTTAGAAACTTCAAAAGTCATGGTGAAATTTTAATGAATACCAAGAGATTTTTAAGAATTTTTAAGGGGTTTCATTTATTGCTGAATTTACAGGATACCAAGAGATTTTTTTAGGCATTTCAAAGGTTTTTGTGAAATTCTAAATGATACACGGCGAGTCTCACCAAAGCTCAATGCAAAGGTGCTTGCAACTCCCGGTTTTCCATTGATTACACTTCGGTGATGTTTCATGGTCATTTTGAGCCAAAAAATAAAAAAATCGTTTAGGTTGTTTTTGAGAAAACTCAATTTTTAATTTTTTAAAAGAGCTTAGTTAACATATTTTCCTGAAAATAATTTTAAAATGAAATTGTATGGGCTATAAACGTTTCGTTTAGCATACACGAAAGATTCTAACTGCTAGAAATCTTGCGAAAAGTAAAAGCGTGCATTAATTCTGAAAAATGAGAGAAAAAATGGAAAAACATAAGTTGTTTGCAAATATTTCCTTTTCAATACATCCGAAGTTCGAAGCACCTTTACAAAAATGAAAGTAACAAAATTCACTACAAAAGGATCATCTTCAGAAAACCATAATTTCGGCCCTCTTAATATTAGAGCATTAATTTTTTTTTTAGATTTAATTGAGTCTACTGTAATTTATTTATTGGCAACTTTCATCAGCTATGCATAAGAAAAAAGTTATTGCTTAAAATTTTTTGTTAAGTAAAATAAAAAATTATTCACTATAATAATAATAAATATAATGATAATGATTATAATAATAAATAATAATTATTATTATTATCTTCATATGCTTAAAAAAATGTTTTTAGCCCATACAATTTCATGTTAAACTTATTTGGATGAAAATATGTTGACTAAGCTCTTTAAAACAATCAAATATTGAGTTTTCTTAAAAACGTCACAAATTATTTTTTTATTTTTGGGCTCAAAATGATCGTAAGACATCACCGAAGTGTAATCAAAGGAAAACCAAGAGGTGTAAGCACCTTTGCGTAGAGCTTTGTTAAGACCCTCTACAGATATCAAAAGATTTTGAGCAACTTTAAGAGATTTCAAATAATTTTATGAAGTTTCAAAAGATTTCATGAGCGTGTGTACACCAGATTTCAATAGTGATTAAACCCTCGCGAGAAAATTTGTGAATTATTCCAATTAAATATAATTTTACCTCCGCGAGAGAATTTATCATTGGAGGTTGAAGACAGTCTTGACAACATTTCCATAATAATGTAAGCAGCACTCTTCCTGGAGGAACGCCTTCTTGCTGCGTTTTTAGCTGCAATTGTCGTCGTTTCAACTAAGGAAAAACAAATTATCAATATAAACAGTTTATCAAAATTATTTAAGTATAAAAATCAAATTATAATCAAAATGCATTTCAAACCGGTTAGAGTGTGCTTCACAGAAAAAAAGGTCTAGTTTTTTTTACAGTTTAAGTCTGATGGAGCATTAAAAAAAATAAAAATGTTTGTAAAGCGCCTCTAATCTGTCATTCTTTATACTCATTAAAAAAAACTTTTTGAAGCCATAAAAATACACGCATTGAAGTGTACTGTAGCCTGGGAGAGTTTCTCGATGTCACACTTCAAATTCTTTCTTAGCGTCCAAAAAAAGAATTTTTGTTAAAAATCTATTCAATGCAATCCCTAAGCCGTAGTCTTACCTGGCAATACATTTCATTAAGGAATGTCATAAAGGCCGAGTAGCGCTGACAATCCACAAAGTCTTGAAGTATCCGATTATGATCTTGATACCATTGTTGGCAAGAGTTCAACAGGGATTCGAGGAAAGTTTCTTTTACTTCGTTCTGACATTGAGCAACAAGTAATTATCGTATTTTTTAAAGATATTTCCTCATAATTAAAAAGTTTTGTCGTTATTGTTTTGAATAAAATATAAAATATACCTCAATAATTGTGATGCAAATTTTAGCCGCAGCTTCGGCGTGTCGTCGATTTTCAACTATCCTGTCCAAGATATGACGAACTAAATCCATCAGTGTCCTTGCATTTAAATTATTAGGATCTACACATAAAAAATTATTATTAATTATTGTTTGTACTTTAATTGCAGAGTTTTGAGAAGACGTTTGCCCATGTACTATAACACATGAGATATATAATACTAATAACACTTGCCCATGTAAAATAGTATTACACTCATCTCTCGCTTGTTGGATATTCTCTTGTTGGACACATTTCACGCTTGGCTGATTCTGCGTCCCCTCCGAGCGCCCCTTGAGAGCCTACACTGAAGTGCTGGCGCTCGAAGTGACCTCGAAATCAGCGCCGTACTGCGTAGCCTGCGTAGTATAGGAATTAGCGAATCTTAAAGTCTACATATATGCGGCTTTCGCTTGTTGACCACTTACCCCCGAGAGTGTCCAACAAGCGAGAGATGAGTGTATTATTATTTAGTTATGAAGTTTTTGTAAGAATTTAGTAGCCATTTTATTTTATTTACCTTCGATAGCCTTGTTGAGAGTATCTTGAATATGACTAGGAAACTTTCCAAGTTCTGAGGCATCTGCCATATTCTTCGTTTTCGCAGCTATCACATCAGCTGCATTTAAACTCTTTGAACGTTTAAGTTGATATGGCGAAATAAAGGATAATGATTTAGTTAATTTCCCAGGCTTTGGAACAGCGACCGGCTTTATATCATTCTGGTCCATGCTGAAATGAACTCTACTGGAGCTCTGTCAAAAAGTCAACCATGTATACAACATACAGTATTTGGAAAGAATGTTTAGGTATATAGAAAATTAAACTTTAAAAAATTGTTTAAAAACTAATTCAAAAACATTTTGATTGGTCAATTGTAGATTCAGTCAAATTTAAGTGATTTAACTGAATCGAATTTTGAGTCTCATATGATAAGCAAGAGTCAGGTAGCCCTAGCCACTCCTGACTTTGAATAAACTGAAAGGTGTCATATCATAAGGGATTAAACAATATTTTATCGAAAATGACTGGGACTGGATCAGGAAGCCGCAAGATCAACCAATTCCTCAAGATCCATATTAAAATTTCTGCATGGGATTTTTTGAAATTTGAATCAACTTTACAATCAAATATTTGAAAAACTACAAAAAATATTGGGTTGGTCTTGATTGCGATATATAAATTAAATACACTGTCAAACTATTTGATGTGTAAATTTTATCCCGGACAAAATTTTTTTATGTAGGTTTCAATTACTTTTTGTCAAAGATAAATAAATAAATAAATAACTTTAATGAATATTGTGCAATACTTCTCTAACAATAATATTATCCTTCCTAGGGATCACGTGACCTTGTAGCTATTGGGAGGGCTTAAGGGCGATGGAATTTGAAAGAAAAGATTGACAGAAACTGTCAAAAACTGTCAAAATTTGTGGAAAGACACTAATATTATCACCAGGCTTTGGTATTGCTCTTTTGACGGGAAAAAAGGGCAAGTTGAGTGTTCTGACACCCAGAACCCCGTACTAGTCGCGCCCTTGGAATTCGAGTTTCTCTACATTAAAGTTTTCAAATTCCATCAGCCTTAAAGGTCTATACGGACTTTGACGCAGAAGAACTCGGCGGCGAGGCCCAGGGACTCTGGGGAAACGAGAGGTTGACAGCCCGTGGGAGCTAACAAAGAAGCGATTCTTCTGAGAGGTACCGGCAATGTCTAGGGTTGAATGGCACCAGGATTACCAAATCCGTACCATTATCGAAGAATAGTAGCCTAGAACAAGGACTTGCTTGTCGGAGATGAGGGGGAAGGTATCGCAAATGGTGGATCGGGAAACCAGACCGATTCCCGCATTATAAGGGCGATTCACGACTCGCCAACGGATACCTGTGAATCGAACTCAAATGGACCCCCTGTGGTGGTGCCGGCAGTCCCCCATCATCAGCGCATTTTACTCCTCCACAAATGTCTCACTATTACTGCTATCACTAATTACAATCATAACAATTTTTCTTTCACACTTCTCAAGGTGTCAAAAAGAGCAGGCAATTTAAAATTCTGGACTGATTGACACCCTACTTTCCATATGAAAAAATTATGTATAAAAATAATATTAAAAATAATTTATATATAAAATATGTAGGAACAATATATATTGTATGTATAATTTTTTCATTTGGATTTTTCCAGGCTTAAAACTGGCGAAACCACACCAGTATTTTATCTGCCACACCGGCCCATCAGCCACACCGATCCATCGGGCATTTGCCATATGGCCAGTCCGGGCCTGGCTATCAGGACCTTTCAACCTTAAAAATCACCGGGGACGGATGGAGTATACCCAGTTCTCCTATAAGAAACTGGAGGGCTACTGGGTGGTATAGCACTGGGACACGTGCCGTCGGCATGGAGGGGCATCAGAGTCATCTTCCTATCCAAACTGGGAAAGAAGAGCTATACAGGGTGTCCCGCCACCTATAAACGTGCGGGTACTGGGTGATAGAGGACAAAAAAAGAAACAGAAAAGTTCTTTGGAAAAATTTGATCTGGGTCTTAGTTTGGACACAATAAAGCTTCAAAGTTGGGCATAATGAACCAATCACCAGCGAGAAGTGAACCGCCTAAAGTGAACCCCCATCACGCACACTATCTTAACACTTATGTGACAAACAAGTGGTTGCTAAATCTCGCTTCTGATTGGTACATTATGCCCAACTTTGAAGCTTTATTGTGCCCAAACTAAGACCCAGATCAAATTTTGCTACAGGACTTTTCTCTTTCTTTTTTTGTCCTCTATCATCCAGTACCGATACGTTCATAGGTAGTTGGACACCCTGTATAAACTGCTGCCAAAGTAGTAGAAAAGCCAATTAGTGGAGCTCTGGTGAATGGCATTAAGGTTATCGGTAAATCCAGAGAAGACTACCTTGGTAGTCTTTATGTGGAAATATAAGATGGCTACTGTAACGGGCCCCCTATTTTGCGAAAAGGGGCCCTGGAGAACCCAGTCGGTGAAATACCTGGGAATAATACTGGATAAAAAACTGAATTGGGCGGAACATCTGGGAGCACAAAAAAAGACTTTCATTACAACCTTCTGGTTATCATCGATGTTATGTTCACTTGGCTGTGCTTGGCAGTTCTGAGACCAAGACAGCCGTTGTCTGATTGCCACGGGGGCAGCTTAAGACTATCCAAACGTAAACTGGATGCCTGTAGACGTATATATTCCCTATAATATATAGTTGTAGGTGTCCCTGCATATACCAAAATATATCGCTCATATGCCAACTCTAACGATGCGGCAGAATAAAATAACACAAAGGTACAGCTTCGATAAACTCTTTCGAATATGCATCCTAGATTAGGAGTCAGGAGTGCAGGAGAAAGAGAGGTTCCTCCTACAAGGGGACATCGTGTATACGGATGGTTTCAAATGTGAGGGCTGGACGGGAGCTGAACTATACGACAACGTATGTAAAAGGGGTTTGGCGATCCTTCTGGGACAGTACTCAACTGTTTTCCAGGCGGAAGTGTTTGCCATTCTCCAAAGCGCTGAAATGTTTCTAGTCGAAAACAAGAGAGGCGGGTGCAAAACAATCTGCTTAAATAGCCCGGCGGCAATTAAAGCGGTTGACGGTTGAGGAACCAGAAATTACGTCGATTCTGGTGTGGGAGTGTAAAAAGGCACTGAGTCATTTGTATTAATTTGGATTGGAAATGATAAAAAGACGTTCGGATTGATCTCGAATTTATTAGGATTAGAAGCAAGGATTGGTAAGGATTTAAAGGTAACTTCAGATTGATTTCAGATTCACTATGAGATTGTCGACCACAAATTAAAAAGTATTGAAAAGTACCTAAGCTTCGGAATGACTGGGGAAATTTCGAATTGGTTCAGAATAAATTTCAATCTGAAAATTTCAGCATATCATGTGCCAAAAATTTCGGCACATGATTGTATGTTTAATTCCATAGCAAGCATAAAGGCATTCTTCATATTTAAACGTCTGCACATAATTTCTTACGTGCAAAATGTTGCCACTTGATGCAGAAGTATGCAGACCATGAGGATGTCTCATCGTTGGACTGACTAGAGGATGATGATTCGTTTGGTGGTGATGTAGATTTTGTTGTGAGAATTGATGCTGCAGGGCATACGGTAACTGCTGTTGTTGTTGATACATGTATCGATGTAAATTTCCACTTGATTTACTTTGCTGCAGATAATAAGCTGGCCGCTCTGTATTCGCGTGCGTTCTGCTGGGAAAAATTGTATAAACGTTAATTCTCAGAGAGTATAAAATTTGATGACGCATTTACGACATCTTTGCAAAATTTTTACGACATCTTGTTCCTCAAATAAGTTCGAATAGATTAGATGTGCAAATACACAGCAAAATTGCGACGTTGCAAGCCCTGAAGTTTCCAATTTTTGTAAGCATCTATATTATTTTGTAGAATATTTTTATTAACATATGTAACTCAAACTATTAATTTCTATAATTTATTTTATATTATTTGATAATATCATTATCATTTTTTATTATTCTTCGTTTTAATACATTGATATGTTTTTGAATAACGCGCCCAATTAGGACTATAGCCTCAGTCCTCCCCCCTCTCCTTATCTTTAAATTCAGACTCAAACGACTAGTCAGTTGGGCTAAGTACCGTTTATTATCTTTTCGACAACTTATCAATTTGACAACAAGTAATGGGATAACTAAAGTCGAATAGAAACTGAAATTAACTGTGCTTTTGTGAGTGTCTTCGGTCGGTGCGTATGCCTCGTGTCTGGACGCAACGTATAGTGACGTTTTTTTTTATTAGTCAGTCAAAAACGCATTTAATTGGAAGTCCTAAAGAGATTCAGTGTCGCGTGTCCTCTCTCAACATATTTAAAAGTCTCGTGAGTCCCAACAGTTTTGTCTGGATTTTCCATTTTTGGTTGCCGTCTCGCAGCCGCCATTACGTCTTCGTCGAAAAGCTTTGTCGTTGGATACGACTATCGTCACGCAGCCACCATATTGTCATTGTCTGAAGTCACGTCGTAGGATATTATCACGTCAAGAGATTAAAAACGAAGAATGGAGAACGAAAATGTAGAGCCTCGTAGAGTGGAAATTTTCGGCAATATTACGGTTTACAATGCTGAAACGGAACCGTTTGACAACTATTTGGAACGCTTAGAAGCATTTTTCGATGTAAATAATACATCCGACAAACAGAAAGTATCATCCTTGTTGGTACTTTTGGGGCCGGAGTTATATAAGACTTTGAAAAATTTGCTGGTTCCTGAAACGCCGAAAGAAAAGACTTTCACCGAGTTGGTGACTGTCCTTAAAAAACATATCATACATAAAATATCAATCTTTACTATATTGAATATACCAATTCTTGTTCTCAATATATTATAAGTTTTCATATTTAAATTGTAAAGTTTCGTTGGTATGCTAACAATAATTTGTGTATTTAAACGATTTCCCCAAATCGTAATCGACTACACTGGAATTCCCATTCTGGACAGGCTCATTGGTAAATGCTCTGTCTTCTGAGCAATTGGGTTCGCTTGATGATGGGAAGCGAGGAGTTGAGAAGAGAGGCTGTGCCAGCTCGGCTGTGCTCGGCAGTACCGTAGCCACAGAGTGGGAAGTACTTTAAGCTCATAATTTCACCAGTGTATTATTGTGAAGTTCGTCGAGCTCACGGTGCGAATACTGGTATATTATACGGCCCTGACTTGTTTACGTACTCGAACATCCTGTAAGTGTCAACACACCTGAACTGGCCAACTGAGATGCGACCAGAATGGGACTTCTAGTGTATATCAAATTATGAATATTAATAGCAAGTATATTGATAGCGTATCTCACGTTGAAGTTAAGAAGGGCGTACATATCTCACAAATATATTTTTCTAGCTTTCATTGTAGTAAATTCTCTCAAAGTAGTATCAATGTCAAAAGAAAATTTTTTTTCAGCAAAGATCAATTATGTATTTTGAAAGACACAATTATTAAATGTTAATTCTCAGCTTACTTTGAATGCATATCATTTTGCTTCATGGTGAATTCCTTGGCGTGAACGTTTAATTGGGGATTCGTCAAATTAGCTGCCCGCTCCGTAGTTCCGTCCGCTCTTGTACCTACCGAATATATTTTTACCTGATAATTAATGTAAACCATTATATTAAAGTAAATTCATCGATTACTACATATATAATACTTCAATATTTTTTTCGAATCAACATTATTAACCCTCCATCACTGACATACATAAATGTATCCAAAATTTTAATTCTAATATTGTTTGGACTCTTTTAGAACCTTCGATATTTCTATAATCTATCTATATTTTTTAACACTTGTCTCGTTAACACAAGTTTCACTTAGAAAAAAATCGAGATATTACAGTTTTCAAAAGGCAAAGTCTCACAATTATTCAATATAAAATGTTTTTTGAATCCGAATACAACCGCGAAAATTGAACCCGAAGTTTTAACAAAGTTTTTAAACTTTTTCTAACAATAAGTAAACAAATGTAACAAAAGATTCCTATTTTTCCAACTCTGCCATCTAATTTTTGAGTTTTAATTAAAAAAGGAAATTTTTTTAATTAAACAGAGTAACAGTATTTAAATATAAATTTAAAGTAAATATTACAGAATAAACAAAAAAATGTATAAAGTGCAAACATCTTAAATTCCCCTGTTAAAAACTACGGATAGAAATTCTGTTTAGAAATCCTGTCGGATTCGAATGAATCCTAGTTATTCCGATCCACTTCGAAATCTGAAGGTGGGCGAATTCATAAATTAAATATTAATTTATTAATTAATTAATCGGAATTAATCTGGTTAACTTTTTTTATACGAAACAATTAAGTTAATCGGGAGCTAATTCGAAAAAATTGCTAATCCGTATAAACTCGTGTACTTTCAATCCGAATGAATCCAAGGCTAATTATAACTAACTTTTCAAGCCGAAATTTAAATCCGTAGGAATCCAAAGCTTATCCAAAAAAGATTTTAATCTGTATCAACTCATATTTTCAAACCGAATAGAATTAGTCTTGATTTGGGATTGATTTATAGATAGGAATTTTGATTATGTCTTCAGACTAGATCGGATTCATTTGTAAAGAATCTCTGATTTTTCACGAACTCGCATGGAATGAAACTAATTCGCTTGCATAGAGACTTCAGAATGAAATGGATAAAAATTTTTGAATATGAAACTTTCGCCAAAGATATGCACTCTTGTATCGATTCCAAATTTTCATTTTGGTTATTTGGTTTTTTGAATGGGAAAATTTTGATTTTTATTTTTTGATTTTGTTTTAAAATTTAAGAAAGTTTATAACTTTACCTATATACGAAGTAAGAAAAAATTATTTAATTGCACTATAATTTTTGGAAAAATAATGAAAAAAGCAATTTTAGAGGCGCATGAATATATATCACCCAAATATCATTTGACATAATAACCAGCTGACCAAAATTCATTTCACCGAATCAAAATTTGCTCTAATATGTATACACCCGAATTATTATAGTACGCAATCTCCATTTATCCGAATTAAAATTCTCTCTAATTCCTATAAACCCGATTTTTCATTTATTCTAATTACACAGGCACACCAAAAAAAAAGTGGTAAAATCCAAAAACCGGACCTATATATTCCTATGTATTTTGACGCGCAGAATCCGAATCCGGAGTCCGTTTTGCTCCATCACGTCAAATTTAAGGACATTTGAAGTTCAAATCGGCAAAAAAATTGATTGACAGAAGGTGACTATCATTTCTATGGTTTTAACGGACGTTGAATCCGAATCTGGAATCGGTTTCATTCCATCATGTCTGCATCAAGGTCAATTCAAGGTCAAATTTTCAGAATGTGAAAAAAGTGAATTTTTGACTGCAAATTCTGAAAGAGCGGTAAATTTCACGTCCAGATATGATATTCATTTTTATTTTTATGATGATCCTAAAGGTCATTTCTGGGTCAATTTAAGTTAGTAATTTGATAGTTCGAATGACGATTGCAAAAATACGAAAATGTGTCTTCGTGGAACTTGACTACAGTTTTCATACGTTTTGAAGGTCGCTGAGTCCAAATTCGAGGTCCATTAGACCGCAGCACGTCAGGGTCAAGGACATTTGAAGGTCTAGCTGAGGTCAATTAATCAAGTCATTTGAGAGGCGATAACTAGTATTTCTATGATTTTGAGGGTCGTTCTATCTCGATACGGTATCAGAATTGACCCAAACTTGTCACCCCGATTGTGAAACTTCTGTCTAGGCACATATATCGAATCAGCCGTGCATTACCTTCATAGAGATGAAGGTACTCCAAGATACAAACAGCGTTTCGTGATGTTGCAAAAATTCACACTTTTCTTCTTTTGTAGCGAACCCTTTTGTCCTCAAAAGATCTATGTAACGGATTTCTCTTTCTCTTTTGCGTCTTCATCTTAGTGTCTCTCTTAAGCATCCAACAAAAATCTGCCATCATGTTTACATCCCATCTTCCTTGATACCGAAATTCCATTTCCTTAATATCTTGATGAAAACGTTCACCCTGTTCACTTTTCTGATTTCCTAAGAAATTCTCTGAGACTTTTTGGAAATTGGTCCATGCATCGATTTCGTCAGGATTCATTTTTGTGATAAATTTGTCATCTCTGAACAAAGTGCGAATTTGCGGACCATCAAAAATACCTTCTTCTAGTTTGTCATCGCTTATGCCCGGAAACTTCTGTCCTAAGTATCCGAAACATTCACCATCCTTGTCCAGAGCTTTGACGAAATGCTTCATGAGACCAAGTTTGATATGAAGGGGTGGAAGCAAAATGTTTGATGGATCTACTAAAGGTTCGCGGATGATGTTTTTGGCCCCTGGAAGGAATTCTGTTCTTCTTGTCCACTCTTTTCGTACATAGTGATTCTTTCTGTCTCTACTATCCAAGAGATATAAGAAACAGGGATTTTTTGTAAAGCCTGATTGTTGTCTTAGAATCAGAGTTGCAATTTTAAGATCGCCACAGACTTTCCATTGATGTTCTGACGAGTACATTCGTCTTAAAAATACCTAATAAATATAATATCTTGTATGCTCTGATGAGGATCGTCACAGTGACGAATATATTTGTCTTTAACATCTTTTTTACCACACCTAAATTTTTCGAGTGTCGGAACCCAGGACACCTCCAGGGTGAACGTTCTCATCAAGATATTAAGAAAATGGAATTTCGGTATCAAGGAAAATGGGATGTAAACATGATGGCAGATTTTTTTTGGATGTTTAAGAGGGACACCGACATCAAGACGCAAAAGAGAAAGAGAAATACGTTACATAGATCTTTTGAGGACAAAAGGGTTCGCTACAAAAGAAGAAAAGTGTGAATTTTTGCAATATCACGAAACGCTGTTTGTATCTTGGAGTACCTTCATCTCTATGAAGGTAATGCACGGCTGATTCGATATATGTGCCTGAACAGAAGTTTCGCAAACTATATACATATCACTTGTGATCGGGGTGATAGGTTTGGGGCAATTCTAAGACCGTATCCAGATAGAGCGACCTCAAAATCATAGACATACATACATACATACATCGCCTCTCAAACGACTTAATTAACCTCAACTAGACCTTCAAATGTCCTTGAGCCTGACGTGCTGCGGTCTAATGGACCTCGAATTTGGACTCAGCGACCTTCAAAACGTATGAAAACTGTAGTCAAGTTTCACAAAGACACATTTTCGTATTTTTGCAATCGTCATTTGAACTATCAAGATACTAACTTAAGTTGACCTTGAAATGATCTTTAGGATTATCATAAAAATAAAAATGAATACCATATCTGGACGTAAAAATTCCAACTCTTTCAGAATTTGCAGTCAAAAATTCACTTTTTTCACATTCTGAAAATTTGACCTTGAATTGACATGATGGAATGAAACCGATTCCAGATTCGGATTCAACGTCCGTTAAAACCATAGAAATGATAGTCACCTTCTGTCAATCAATTTTTTTGCCGATTTGAACTTCAAATGCCCTTAAATTTGACGTGATGGAGTAAAACGGACTCCGGATGCGGATTCAGCGCGTCAAAATACATACGAATATATAGGTCCGGTTTTTGGATTTTACAACTTTTTTTTTGCGTGCCTGTGTTATCAACTGCCCTAATATCAATTTTTTCTAATTTCTGATTGACCGCAATAGTATTTAACCTGCTTTCTATTTGAACGACATTTCACTGTTCCTAAAGTTTATTTTTTCGAAACATAGTTTGACCGAATTTATAAATTCTCGAAATAAAATTTTCTCTAATTTCTATCCGGCCAAATATTCATTTTACCTAATTTTCTTTTATCCTAATTCCCATTTCATCAAATTTATTATTTTCCGGATTATCGTCTAACGAAAAATTTTCCTTTTCCGAATTAACGGTGTTGGAGCATTTTCAAACCACTAAAAATTAATGTAGACTTTACTCAAATCCGCCATTGTGTCCACATCTTAGCAATACGCGGTGTTTGAGATCGCAAAAATGATGTGTTTGAAGTGTCGTTTTTTTTATCGACAATCTTTTGGTTGTACGACAGGAGCTATCTGCTTATTTTCTGCAAAAAGATATTTGTTTGGCTAAAAAGTGAATTTTTACAAGTGACGAGACGCGGGTTCAGGGGTGCGGGTAAACAGTACTTACATTTTACCAAGTCCCTCTCCGAGCAAAAAGGCACAAAACTTCACTCCAAGGGTGCGTCACTCACTCAGAAAAATTTTCCGAATCTCGCTATGCACTTTAAAGCCCGAGCACTTACGAAAATCGTGTAAAAAAAGAAGTTTTATAAATCGCGTACTACACATGTGCTAGTATATATAATGGTAAATTGGCGACCCTGCGAAACAGCTGACAGGTCCAGTAACTATTCAAGTAACTAGCACATGTGTAGTACGCGATTTATAAAACTTCTTTTTTTACACGATTTTCGTAAGTGCTCGGGCTTTGAAGTGCATAGCGAGATTCGGAAAATTTTTCTGAGTGAGTGACGCACCCTTGGAGTGAAGTTTTGTGCCTTTTTGCTCGGAGAGGGACTTGGCAAAATGTAAGTACTGTTTACCCACACCCCTCAACCCGCGTCTCCTCACTTGTAAAAATTCACTTTTTAGCCAAACAAATTTCTTTTTGCAGAAAATAAGTAGATAGCCCCTGTCGTACAACCAAAAGATTGTCGATAAAAAAAACGACACTTCAAACACATCATTTTTGCGGCCTCAAACACCGCGTATTGGTAAGATGTGTACACAATGGCGGATTTTAAGGCATTCCACAGATTTTGCTATTGTTCTGTGTTTGTTTACATTTTTTCGTCAAATGCTGCAACAGGCTTAACGAGTTACTTATAAAGTTACATTTCTTAGTAACGGTAACGGTGCTGCGTTACAATTTTTGCTAATAGTAATGCTAAGTAACGCACGTTACCAAACGTTATTTTATAAAAATTTGGAATACTGAGTATTAGATTAAATATTTAAATACCAAGAAAACCAATCTAATGGACTGATTCTTTTGGATAAAAGACATCGTATGAGCGATGATTTTTTCGAAAAATTGGTATTATTAAAAAAATAGCATTTTTTATGAAAAGTTTAGTGTATACATGTATAAAATTGTATAAACTGATCATTAGTTTTTTAATTTATATTAATGGTTTAAATAAAGGAGAGCTTATAGAGAAATTCAGTAGTTTTAAAATTATTTTACCCAACTGTAAATATAATTTTCAGTTATGAATTAAATGTATCAAATTCTTAAAATTCTTTTGGGGCATTCAAGTAATTTATTAAAATATTAATTTAAAAAAGTAACGTAAACGTAAGGCGTTACTTTTTTTCAGTAACGGTAACGGTAACGCGTTACTTTCAGACAGTAATGTGTTAAACACTGTTCTTTTTTTGGATGAACACTGTCGATCCCGAGTTGTCTCCTCTTACATGGCAAATATTGTTTTTATGCCTGAGGGCAACGATTCCCTGCATTTTATTCCAAATTTGAAAAAAGAAATTCCCTATTTGGAGTTTTTGGAATAATTTTACAGGGTTTGGGAAAATGTTACGAAAAAGTATAGAGGCTTATTGAGAGCTATCCAACGAAGAATTCAATGTATCAGATATATATGATTACATTATTTTCTGTAATTTCAATCCGAATGAATCCGAACATTATCCGAAAAAAATTGGAGTTAAAAAAAATATATAATTTTTGACGTCGGCAAAAAATATATTTATGCTTATAAATACTTTCCTAATCATAAATCGGTTTTGTCGAGCATCTTAATTCTAACAATGATTAAGAAGTATGTTCTCTTTTAGGAATATATTACTAAGTTCTCCTAATTTGCTTCTGCGTAATCTCGCTACGTCGATGAGATCACTCTTCATCGTCTACGCTCACTAATAGGGATAAATATCGCTCCCACTTCGGGACACTCCGTAAAACCCCCTACTTTATTCCAAGAGACGATACCCGGCCCCCTGCTGGAAGTAAAGAGATAGAAATTTGGAGATAGAATTTTCCTATCTCTTCCAAATTTCCATTTTGCATCCCCAAAATGCTATCCCTTTCTATCCACCATTGTATCCCCGTATCTGGTGATATCTATCTCTTCCTATCTCTCAGTCTATCCCTGTGTCTGGTAATATCTTATCTCTTCCTATCCCTCAGTCGATCTCTTTCTGGTAATATCTATCTCTTCCTATCCTTCAGTCTATATCTATTTTTGGTAATATCTACCTCTTTTGCTTCCTCATAGAGGAAGCTTTGTAGTGGTGACAAAATCCAGTTTCCTAAAAAAGGTTTTTTTGAACATATTTCAAGGGCAATATATCTAATATGATCATCTGAAAAAATGTCCGGATGTATGTGTGTGTGTGTGTGTATGTATGTATGTATGTATGTATGTCACGATCCTGCAATTTCTTGAAAACGCGTAGAGATAAATTGATAAAATTTTACATAGTTATTCCACTACATACCTAGTTGAATTTCTTGCAAAGGTTTCACAAAATATTTAATTTTAAAAGTTTTATTTACTTTTATAATTTTCTTAAAATTCATTTTTCCACTATAACTTCTCAAATATTGAAAATTTAAAGCTGGTGTAAGGGAAATGAAGATTCCTTTCATTGAGATGAATCGATTGACCTATATG
>UCOK01015657.1:0-20246 GCA_900474325.1 Synergus umbraculus
AAATGTACCTCTGAACCTTAGAAAGACTCTTCACGTTAGTGATACTTTGATCTTGTACGAGTTCAGAGCTTCGTTGAATTATCTACTGAGTTACATTTTCGTATCCTACAAATTCACATCTTCTTAAGTCTCTTTGTGTCTCATCATCTTTTTGAGTTTTTCTCTATATCTCAAGAGTTGATTACATCTTTGTTCATCACTTTGAGTCTTTTCATTTTTCTTGACTAAATTTCATTGTGTTGAGTCTCTTCAAGTTTCTTTAACTGATCACACTTTTCTTTTGTTAATTTATATCTCTTAAATCTCAAACATCTTTTAAATCAATGTTTACTCATTGATTTGCGAGTTATTTCATATCTTTACATCTTTAGTTATTTTATATCTTTACATCTTTAGTTAATTTAAATAAACTTTAATTGTGTTAAACCTCTGTATCTTTGATTTCGATCACCAGTACTACTTTTAACAGATTATTACATATTTTTAAGTAAATAATCTTATTTATTATTAAAGATAATAATAAAAATTAATAAATAATTAATAAATAATAAAAAATAAAATAAATAAAAAATAAATAAAATAAAAAATAATTAATAAAGAACCCATAAAAAAAGTTTTAGCTAAATCAAAAATGTGTCGGTCAATATTAAAATTTTGTGTTTATTCTACATGGGACTTTTAAACATAATAACATCTCAAAAATGCCAAGGAACGTCCCAGCAGGACGATTATGAATCTTCAATTGACTTTTTACTTTCACCTGAAGTTCAGTGCACGTTATTTCTAAATCCATATGTGAATTTATGAAAAAAGAGTTTCATATTTTATCAAATCTTGAAGTGAAGTGGAGGTGAAAGTAAAGTGAAGTGAAGATGCATAATCGTCAGTCAGGATATATATATATATATATTGCACTGATATTCCAACAATATCGAAATTTCCGCCTTGACAGAATAATTTTCCACAGATAACATATACATAGGATAAAGAAAACATTGATACTAGGTCATTAATTATTAATAAAACTTACTACTATAATTAACTGCATCATCATTAACCTTCTGCACTCAATGTCTGCTAGTGATTTTCATTTCCAAGGAACGTTTTAAAAACTAGAAAAACAGAAACCAGATTATTTTCGCTTTTTTGATTTATATCTATCGAAGCGCAATGCAATTTAGTTTCTGGGGATAAAATGCCCTTAAATATCTATTATTGCAGATTTTACAAAACGCACTTCAATAAATATAATAAAAAACCGAAAATAAAGTTTTGTTTTTGTTTTTCTAGTTTTTAAAAGCTTCATCGGAAATGAGAATCATTGGTAAACATATTATTATGAAGTTCGAACAGAAGGGGCTAGCTAATATGCGTTATCAGCAGCCTTTATAAACCGTTGGAATGTAGTAATTTAAGCACCAAAATAGTAGACAAATTGATAAATCGTAGAAAAGTAAGTACTTACCAAAATACACGGGCTTATCGCATTTCGGACAGTTAGGCATCTTGAGAAAAAATCGGTCTTTTTCTGGTAACGTAAACCTCAGTAAAAGTATAGACAGGATGTTTTCGGTTGCGTGGTCAAACACACACTAGCTTCAAACTCGAATTGTGTATAAGGTAATGTAATACTCTGCAGCTGATTGAACGTGTGAACGTACGAACGAACGAACGAACGAACGTGTGTTGTGTTCACCATGCTTACATGCGTAGTGATGTAATCGTAAGCATCATTCTACTTGTCCTTGAGTACACCGGTTAAAGTATATCTTCACGTTACTGTAATGTGTGTTTACTTAACATTATTTCTATGAGTTACATTATTTATTATCAGTAAAAGAAAAAACTAAATCTATTTATAAATTATTATTTTATATTATTTTCTATATTTCAAGTATTATAATCAGAAGGCTTCTAACTTTTAATAAAATATGTATCCTATCTTAAAAAAGAGATATTACCAATATATCAAACACATTGTTGTCGAAAACCTGATTGGTTTAGAAACTGCGCGAATATATGTGAATATACCAAATTTGAAAACTATCTTCAGATTATTTTCGTGGTCAACATTTGTCAAAACGATTACTAATAAAAAGGTTATAAGTATCAAGATAGAAAATAATTTAATGTAATAAAAATAATTATTTTGATGTGAGAAGTCAATTATTATTAGTGAAATATTTTAAAAATATTTCAAGATATATGTATACGTAAGGATAGTGAATATTATTTGAGTAATTAATAATATTACTTAGAGTAAACTTTTCATGTGTTTTTTTATATCAGTTTTTAATTTATTTTAATACTCGTATTTTTCATATATTATATGTATATGTATTCGTATATTTACAGATGAATTATTACCATCAGAATTATGAGATTTTATGGGATTATAAAGTAATTTTAAAGGATTTGACTATATATTTTGTGGAATTTTAAGTAATTTAAGAAACTTTTAAGATATTTTTAGTAATTTAAAAATATTTTTCTGGATTTTAAGATATTTTAATAGATATAATGAGATTTCATGGAACCTTGAATAATGCTAAGGAATTTATAAAGGTTTTTCAAATGATATTGAGATTTTAAAAATATTAATTGATATCACAGAAATTTTAAGTAATTTTCAAAGATTTTAGGATATTTCATAGGATGACTATTAAGTTTTTTTTATTGACTTTAGGAAATTACGAGATTTCATTGGATTTTCATTAATTTCAAGGGATTTCATAAGATTTCACGTAATTTTAAGTAATTCTAAGGATTATAACGATAGTTTGCGGAATTTTATGGAAGTATGTGAAACATCAAGGAATATCAAGGAGTATATTAAATTACTTTCCAAATTTAAAGGAATGTCAGCAGATGTTGAAGGATGTTAAGGGCATTTTAAGATATTGTATGGGGTATTAAGTAAGTTTAAAGACTTTTAAGGCATATTAAATTATTTTAAGGACTTTCAAGGTATTCACAAGATTTCATTGAATTTTTAGGAATTTCAGGAGATTTTGAGAGATTTCATTTGATAACTTAATGGGATTTGATGGTATTTTGGGGGATTCTAAGCAATTTTAAGGGATTTTAAGGTATTTTATGATAATAAGAAATTTTATGGACTTTTATTTTCAGAAATATAAAGCGATTTGTTGAGATTTATTGAATTTTCAAGTATTTTTTATTTATTTAACGAGATTTCATTGCATTTTGAGTAATTTTGCTTTTTCATAGAGGAACCTTTTTGGTGTCCGGGTGTATGTATGTATGTTTTAATGAAATTTCATGGTATTTTGAGTTATTTCAAGTAATTTTAAGGGATAGGTTCAGGTTTGATGCAAAAGGGTCGGTGGAAGAAAAAAAAATAGTTGATATATCAAGTTATATGTTATAAATGAATATTAGCAACAAATAACCAGTATGATGGATTATGTTTTTTTTTAATTACATATATATCTATGCATCGAAATTGCTCATTTAGAGCAACCAGGTGAAATGTGATCATGAAAATGTGTTATCTGGTAATTTTTGTTATGTTTATAAACAATTATTAAAAACAAATGCATGATTTGAACAGTTTTAGGCAGAAACAAACCGAATTTTCTTTTGATTGTCTTCGAATCCCATTGGCTGCGATGTACATTGATGTATTTTTGTCATCCGATATCGTTTTTTAACTTTATCAACTATTATTATAAACAAATGCATGATTTGAAAATTTTTACGTTGAAACGAAGCGAATTTTCTTCCTATTGTCTTCGAACCTTATTATTGCCTGTGATGCACATTGATATTTCTTTACTAAAAATATCATTCAACATTTTGATGAATAAATCATTCGAGCAAATTTCTATTATGGACATTTCATGATTTCAGTCCTAATTTCAAGAACGATTCATTCTACATCAAGCTCTAGAGCTTCAGGATGAAAATCACTATTTTGATGTCTCCAGCTTCATCTTAGATATTCATTTGCATGTATTGAGATTCGAAGACAGTAGAAAGAAAATTCGATTCGTTTCTGCCTAAAACTATTCAAATCATGCATTTGATTTGTGATCATATTTCACATCGTTGCTCTAAACGATTGATTTCGATGCACAAATATACTTAAAAAACCACATAATCCATCATACTGGTTGCTAATATTTGTTTATGACATATACCGTGACATGTCAACAATTTGCTTTTCTTCCACCGACCATTTTATATCAAACCTGAGGCCTAGTGCTACTGAGAACAATTTTCACACAGAATTAAAAATAAAAATTTTTTAAATATATATATATCAACATTTTTTTCGCTATTTGCAGTTTTATAAAAATTTAAAAAAACAACAATTCAAAAATTGGCCTCGATAAATCGCTTAAGATTTTAATGCTAAATTTTTTAAAAGAAAAGAATTCGAAATCGATGAAGAATTGCGGCCTAGAAGTTATTTTGGACATCGGTTTTTCATTTCGCCTCACTATGCGTCTTTACGACATCCTATATGAACGAATATTGTTACCCTCAATAATTTTTTTCATACTTTTATAAAAGAAGTATTTTTATCCATTTTTAATTTTTCAACCCCTGTATGTTGACAACCAGTCATACTAGATAAGCTGTCTCCTTCGGGGGAAGAAAAGAGATCCACTATGAGACTACATTTCAGTGGAGTTTAAAAATGATTGAAGATGAAACATTTTTAGGGGAATACTACACTTGGTCGAATTATCTGTGACTTGGAAAATTTTGCCCCATATAATTAATCGCTATTGTGTTTATTGACCGATGATAAGGGTTTTAATATTAATTGTTGGAAAGAGATGTTATTGATTGCTGCGCTAAGAGTTGATATTGCCTGTTGCTACTGGTTGATATTGACATTTTTAAATATCTGTAAATACATTAATATTGACAGTTGTTATTTTTTAAAAATGCAAACAATTTTTATTGACCGTTGCTATGACTTATAAAATTAAGGAAAAAATGTCTATATTACCAACAGCGAGTCGCGTATTGACGTAAGGTACTTACTACCTTTCTACATCAGCGTATAGTTAAGAGCAAGTGGTAATTACCATAAGAGAAAATTTATTTTTCTCAATTTTATGCTCGCAATACTAAATATTTTTTATTAAAACTAGGTCATTTACGTCCGTTTAATACAAACAGAAATAAATTGCCTAGTTTTGGGAAAAAATATTTATCATTGCGAGCGTAAAATTGAGTAACCTGAATTTTCGCATACTTTTTTTCATACGATAACACATCAACACATGCCCTTAAAAACTATTTATGTTTTCTTTTTTCGATTCAAAAAAAGATAAGCTATACACTAAGAGATACACGGAGAGAAATAGGTATTAACTGTTAATATCTGGATATTAAATAGTAATATATCTACTTTTTAACTATGGGACGACTATCCTGACATTTAGTTTCAATATCCCGAGTCGAAATATAGATCCTTTTTATATTCTCCATGATGCTGAATTAATTCTTTTTTAGATCTCCTTATAATACTCGACATCCTTATTTGATTCTCTTAGATCTTATTTAGTGCAATTTGAATCCTCTTTGAGTCTCTTTAAAATTTTTCTAGCATTTCAAGTTCTCATTTACACCTCTCATTATCGCTACAATATTTTAAGTCCCATTTTAATACTCTAATAATTTCTGGAATAATGTTAAATCCTATTTAGAGGTTCTGAATGTAATAATATACATTTGTTGAAAATAATATTTAAACTTAACTGAAATATTCATGATTAACTATTTTGAAATATTTAACATTTTCCTTTCTTAAAAAATCCTCTTAATACTCCCAGAAACGTTTTGAAATCTCTTAAACTTTTACGAAAACCTTCGAAATTACTTAAAATTCCCAAAAAATTATTGAAATTCTTTAAAATGCTATGATAAAAGATATTAAACGTATTAAAAATCTCATCAAAATCTATTAAATCCTTAAAAATTCCGTATTTAGAATTTTTAAGGATTGGCTTTTGAATGACTTGTTAAGTTGTAAGAAGTAAAACAAATAATCGTGCACGTATATCCAAACCTGTGTGGAAATCTTCTCAATTAAGCCCAATTATTATTTGGGCGCCAATCTAGACCCATCTGGGCAACCCTATTTCTAAAAAAAACCTTGAAATACAATAATTTTATTAGTAAAATAGTATTTTAATTGTGATTTTGAATGTGTCCTGTGACCAATTATGATGAAAGTTTAATAATTAAAGGGTTACGTACAATAACCGGTTATCGAATTTTAGCACTCGATTTAGTTGGCCCCTGAGAGCTTTAAAAAAATATTTTTATAATGCTGAATAAAAGATTCACAAGAAAATTTCCGATTTAAATATGTCTTTTAAAAATCGAAATACGAAAAAATTTTAAAGGCTCTTAGGGGTCAACGAAACCGAGCCCTAAAATTCTAAAACAGGTTATTGCATGTAACCCCTCAATTTATCTAATTTAAATTCAATGGGCATTAAGAGGGTAACCCCATTTTGGGCATAAGCACTACTCTGCGTTACAACCCTGCGATGGAATTTGAAAATAAAAATTGACAACAAACTGTCAAAATCTGTTGAAGAATACTAACGTTATCACTAGAATTTGGTATTGGGGTTTTGAAGGGAGAGAAGGACAAGTTGATCGATTTTTGGTAGCAGTAAATAATTATTTTATAATTATTTTTTAATATTTTTTTATAAATAATTATTTTATAACAACTTGTTGTTCGGATGGAGCCACATTTTAGAGAGAGATAGAAGAAAGGAGAGCCCCCTTTCTATCTAACCTACCACTGTCTATACATTCAATATCCTACATCTTCATTTAGTTTAGAGATAAGGGCCTTTTATTTTTATTTACTTATTATTTATTTTTATTTTATTATTAATTTATTATTATTATTATTATTTACTTTTTTTCTGTAGGGGAGGGGGGGGGGTTATTATATTTATAATGTAATAATTTTTATTTCAACTGAATAGAGGCAAATAAATGGTGGGAAAGGATATCTTCGAACAAGTAATTCATATAATTACACAGGCCCACAAAAAAAATAAGTGGTCTGAACTTTACATCTGACTATGCTACCCTTATAGATTTTGAGCGGCTCAATCCGAATCCGGCCTCAGAATTTTCCTTATACCCTACACTTTTCCCCTAACCTAGGGTAAAAGTGTGAATTTTAGAAGTTTTAGGCTCCGTTGCAGTTATATTTATCCTCCTAAAAGTTAATGGAACAACGTCATTTCTACTTATTTCGGGTCGCTTTTAGTTCAAATTTGAATTTAGAATTTTTTTAATTGCCTAGGGAATTTTTTATAGTAGATTTTTCGATGTTCCATTTTCCAACGTTGTTCCATTAACTTTTTTGTGGATAAATATAACTTCAACGGAGCCTGAAACTTCTAAAATTCACACTTTTACTCTAGGCTAGGGGAAAATTGTAAGGTATGGGGAAAATTCTGAGGCCGGATTCGGATTCATCAGCTCAAGATCTATAAGGGTAGCATAGTCAGATATAAAGTTCGGGCAGATGCAAAATTACATTTCGAACTAAAGTCTTACATCAAAATGTCTAGGACAATATGATAAAATCTGTAATGAAGTTTTAATCACTTAGAATACTTAATTTTACAAAATTAAACCGATGAAAATCTCTATATTATCTATGAAATAACAGTCTTAGCAAAGTGTGGCTCTAAATTTTAACTGGTCTGCTTAATTATATTTAAATCTAGTCCTCTCAATTGGGCCCTGGAAGTAGATGCATGTCTCGTACTATATGTGCTGTGTAGTGCTTATCTAAACTGACTTCCTGCATGACAAATCTGGGAGCCTATTACTCTGTGTGGATTTCTAAGGGAAATTAGTAAATAATTGGCCTCTCCGCTGAGGTCCTTAGTCCGTTTTATGTAACATAAAACAGTCCTTGCGACACAAAGATTCCTATTATCAAAAAACGGAAAAAAAGCATAGGGTTAATTGGTTCGCACCAGGTTTAGAGGTTTTAATCAAGTCAGTTATTCGGATCTCTACGCCTCCTACTAAACAGATAACATTATTTATC
Organism: Synergus umbraculus; assembly: GCA_900474325.1. Taxonomy (NCBI): domain Eukaryota; kingdom Metazoa; phylum Arthropoda; class Insecta; order Hymenoptera; family Cynipidae; genus Synergus; species Synergus umbraculus. The sequence continues at coordinate 8,075 of UCOK01015657.1, forward strand.
TTAATTAAGGATAAGGATTGGACTCTAAAAGCTGAACCTAATGCTAAAAGTATGACTAGTTTCAATGACAGCTTAAGTCTAAAGCATCAGTTGGAGACCATTCTTCTATTTTTTTAAGGGGGTATTCTAGTCTAGAATTTTGAAAAAATCAATTTTTTTGCATATTTTCAAAGATTAGGCTTCCAAGAATATATTCTCCGAAGGATTTTTTTATAATTTCTATTATTGACAGAGTTATAGCCATTTTAGTGACATAGCGAGTGAGCCATAGCAATAGCCATAGCAAGTTCTTATGAATCGATTAACTTGAAATTTGGCCATTTTGTGAAAAAAACATTTTTTTCTTTTTCCCTAGTTCAGATGATAGCGACATTCTTACTGATTAAGAATCTTTTTTTTTTTTTTGACCACCAGTCACCGTCACTCCATCAGCCTGTAACTTGTTCAATTTTCGAATTTTTTTTTCGTATTGTTGGAATATTAATAAATGTCCAGTAAAAAAGTGTATGGTAAAAATATTTTTAGTTTTTTTTTTATCGAATTTCAAAACACACCCAATATTTGTACCTCTAGACTAGAATACCCCCTTAAGACTATTCCTGAAGAAACGACTTAGAAGAGAGCTTTGCGATGTATCACAGCTAGTTATTAGAGCTATTCCTGATGTTAAGATATTAAGGGTTCCATATGATGCATCTTCAGCAAATTTCCTTGTTAGGCACTTAAAGACAACCTGATTCTCCGCGTAGAATGAATCTTGTGATTGCTCACAGCAAAAAATCCACCAGTAGTTCAAGGCTGTATTGTTCTGCTTGTACGTATTATTATATATAGAAGATGTCATGATTTCAATTGTGTCATTGTCGAGGTTCTTTTTCTCGAATGCCTGCCTTACACAATTCCTGACACCAGGATAAGGCTGCGAGCGAGTGGGTGGATGATTATCCTGCAAAGAGAAAGTAAAAGATGAGAAGATGATCCAAACTCTATTGTTTCTGAGATGAGGAGTCTACGGAATTCCGGAAACCAGGGTTGATCTTTCCAGTGTGGGACCACTAAGATCCTTGTTGATTCTTCATCCCTGACTTTCTTTAAAACCTTTGTAATTAGGGAAAAAGGCGGGAAGGCGTACCAAAATTCTGATTTCCAATTTATAGTTAGAGAGTTAATAGCGTAAGCTTCAGCGTGTCTATCCCAAGAACAATATTTATAACATTTATTGTTAATCCTGGATGCAAATAAATCCACTGACGGGTTGCCGAATTTATTGACTATCTTTTGGAAAGCATACCCTGCTAATTCACATTCTGTATCCAAATTAGAAATTCTTGAGCATTAAATCGTCACGGGTTCAGAAATTTATCCTATGTGTCAGAATTTCTCATGAGTGAGAAGTAACATAATTTTAGTTTCTCTAAGGGAAATAAAATTTTGTTTATAACGTCTATTTTGTCATAATTACTAACAACTCTAACAAATATACATACTATATATAGTAGAGTTGTTAGAAATTACAGCAAAAAAGTCGTGGCATTCAAAATTTTCTTTCCTTTAATAATATGTCATGACAAAAAAAAATTATTTTTAAAATAATCACTGTACCTCGCACTGCAACTAATTTATGTTTCAAATTAAACAATACACATGCACGGTCTCTTATAAATATAATCGCACGCTACACGCTTCGAAAAATCGCACTCGCCGGGAACCGAACCCCCGCCTCTAAAATCTAATACGTACGCCCTAACTGCTTGAGCTATTTACTCGCTAGAATTTTATGGATAAAACCTCATAGCCAAGCTTTTTCGTTGAAAAGTCAGAGATAATTGTGAGAAACATATTCTCAAGTTTTTGTTTACTTTCCACATTTTAAGTTATTATTTCCAATTTAGTATAATAAAATTGACTTTGGTTCTCTATTCCAAGAAGATGATTGAGTCGAAGTCGAAATATCGTAACGCCTATTCCGTACTTCTGATTCGTCGTGTAAGTATCGATATTGATTTTTAACAATCGATACTTGCCGAATTGTAAATTCCGCGTAAATTGAATTTGAAATTTTTATTTTGGTTTCGTTAACAATCATTTTGTCACGAGTCTAAACTCAAAATAGGTACATTGAAAATCTAGGAATTTTAAGGGAATTTTATGGAATTTTTAAAGATTTCATGGGAGATAATGGAATTTCAAAGAATTTCAATAAGTTTCTGGGAATTTTTAGAATTCTTAGAATTTTTCACGACTTTGATCAGATTTCAATCAGACTTGAAGGTACTTTTATGACTTTTAAAATATGTATTTTGTGGAATTTAAATAAGGAATTTAAAACTGTATAGGGAATTTTATTCAGGAATTTCACAAGCTTTTTAGGATTTTAAAAAGATTTTGTACAATTTACAAAGATTTCGAAGGTTATCGTCAAATTTTAAGGGTTTTCAAAAAATATTTCTAATTTATAAAAGATTTTGTAATACTTTTAAGGATTTCATGGAATTTGATGAAATCTTTAATGATTTTAAGAGTTGAAAAATTTCCACAGTTATCTAGAAATTTTTAGAGATTTTCATTAATTTTAACATGGATTTCAAGAGATTAATGATTTAGAAGGTTTTCATGTGCATTTTAAACGACTTTTAAGTGATTTTTACGTAATTCAAGAGATTTTTAGGATAATAAAACGATTTTTTAGAATTGAATCGGATTTTAGGATATTTTGTGAAATTTTAAGGGATTTCTAATAATTTCAAGTGATTTCAAGAGATTTTTCTGCTATTTAATGATTCTGTGAGAATTTTAAAGGATTTCATGGAATTTAATAAGATTTCTATGTAACATTTTTACAGGATATAAAAGATATAAAGAGATTTTAAATGTTACCGTAAAATTTCAAGAATTTTCTGTGAATTTTAAGAGATTTTAAAGTTTGTCATGGAATTTGAAGACATTTCTAATACTTTTAATAGATTTTAAAGGATATAAAAGGTATTTGAATTGTTATTGTTGAATTTAGAAGAATCTCAAGAAGTTTCTGAAAATTTTAAGATATTCACGAATTTTAAGCGATTTCACAAGTTGTCAAAGGTTTCTTGGAATTTTTAAACATTTTCATGAAGTTTAATATAGATTTTAAGAGATTAGAGATTATATAAAATATAATAAATTATATAAAGTTTAAAAAAGATAAATGCGCGCGCTCCGCGCGCGTTCGTTCTTGTAATAGAAAAACACCAAAAGCATAAACCTGAGACATAATTTCGGCATTTTATATCACATATCTGTAATTTTACATTAGAATTAGTAAATTTATGTTACAGTGTTGTAATTTTATGTCACAATCTTCTAATTCTACGACAAATTTAGTAAATTTACTATAAAAGTATCATAAATTCATGTTTTGTGACAAAAATTGGTAAAACTATGTTATATTTGTAACTGAAAAGTATCAGAAATTTAAGAACTTTTCTAACAGTGTACGAAAGACGAATAAAGTGGCCCTCTGTGTGGTCAAGGTATACCTTCTGTAGGGTTCATATATGACCCTTGTTAGCCCTACAAAGGCCCCACAGAAGTTTACCCTTCTACTGCCCTGATAGAGAGCATTTAAAAAATTTTTTAATCAATTTTGAAGATCAACAGGAGCAAACACGAACGGCCTGAAACGGCTCGGCAAATTTTATATGTAGTTATAGTCAAGTCAAGTTTTATAGGAACAAATATAATGAATTATATGTATAATTAGTTCAAAGGAAAGGTTTAAGGGCATGTGATACTTTACCATAAGAACAAATTAGTTATACCAATTATACATTCATAATAATAAATATTTTTAGCTAATAAAAGTCAATAAACCTCCGTCTATATGAGGCGAAGGTTTGTTGACTCTTATTTACTATAAATATTTATTATTATGAATGTATAATTGGTATAACTAATTTGCTCTTATGGTCAAGTATCACATGACCTTAAGGTAAATTTTTGAATTAGAAAAAATGATTTTTAAACAATTACAACTCTTAACGACTTCGTGTCTAACCTATATCAAAATTTCGTTTAGAAATCATCTTTTGAACTTGAAATTTCCTTTTACGATAAAAAAGTATTTTAACATTTTTAATATCAATCAAATCTTTTCTTCTTTAGAGTAATTTGTTACCTTATTTTCAAACGCGCTGATTACGAAAATGATAATGCAAATTAGCGACAAGGCATTTTTCATGGTGAAACCATAAAAAAACCATAAAAATAATGGTGTTTTGCTATTAGCTGAGCTAATATCCAAAATAAAAAAAAATATCTCATGGCAAATAATAAAGAGATAAAAACGTAGGCTCCTACAAGAACCCTGGCAGGCCTTTACCAGTGTGGACTTAGAAAATTTAAAAAAAAAACAATAATAGAGACAAACATTGTAAGCCCTAGGGAGGGCTTCTAGGGCCCAGAGGGGCATACTATAAAGGCGCGGCTTCGTGGGTCTTCTAGAGGACCAACATTTAAAAATGGCTAACAAAAGGAACCCTAGGTCCTCCTCCGATTACGTTAGTTCCGATATATGTTGTAGTACTCGAAAAATTAAGCGACACATATTTTTTCTTACGTGCCCAAAATGGTTTTTAGGGGATAAATTCACCCTAGAAAAGTGTGGTACTAAATCCCCATTTAATTGTTTCACATAATAGAATCTTTCACAATCAAACCAACTCGAAAAATATTCTCACTAAAAGAGACATGTTTAAAAATAAATAATAAATAAAATGTAAATAAATAAAATAAAATAATAAATAAGATAAATAAAAAATTTTACCTAAATTTTTTTTAAAATCCTCACTATAAGAAATATGTGATTTTTTCAACTTGATCAAAAAGATTTTTTGGGGTAAACCACACAAGAATTTTTAATTATACAAAAAATTTCCAAACAGGCATGATTTAAACCCGAAAAATCTGCACAAAATATATGTTGCACGCGATAATAAAATAAAGTTCACGTATTTTTGCATTGTCATGAGAATAGCTACTTACTTTACAAGGCGCGAAAGGAGACAATTATCAGACGAGTGTGAGGTTGGCGTTACGAGGTGAAGGCGAATAACGCCATCACAGGAATCCGATAATTGCCTGTTTCGCGACGAGTGAAGTACAAAGCTTTTCATGACCACTGTAATGAATTCGATTTTCGAAACAATAGTCCGAATTTGCACTAGTGTACTAATACAGCCAGGATGGCGAAAAATAAGCTGTCTGGGGCGCAGTAAGCGTATTCGGGAAATACTCTCTCTCCTCCTCCCTCTCTCTCCTTTAGTATTCTATCCTATCGTATCCTATTGTATTCTATACGGTAGAATTAAATACGAGAAGATACGATAGGATAGATACGATAGGATAAAATAGGACAGGATACAATAGGATAAGATAGTATAGAATATGATAAAATGTGATAGGATACGATAGAATACGATAGGATACAATATAATAATATAGTATAGGATACGATAGGATAAGAGAGAGGGGGGGTAGGGAGAGAGAACGTCCGGTTTATTTATTTAGATATTTTAGGATATCTATATCTATTTTGGGATGCCCTATTTTACTTTCGGTACTACATTTACTTTACGGTACTACTTTTACTTTCGGTACTATTTTTGCAGTACTTTCGCTCCTGTACTGTAAAGGGCTCCCTTCGAGACGCATAACAGACACCGAAAATCGATGTTTTGTTACACGTGTCATGAAAATTAATTTATAAGGGGTAACCACCCTTTAAGTGCATTTTATTATATTTTTGCAAAATAAAGTAAGTTTCGTGAACAAAACCGAGACGAAAAATGTCTTCACAAAGAGGGTTGAAAAATCTAAACTTCCCAATTTAGTCAAAACGGGTGGAGTTCCGAAAAGCTTAAACATCTGATTTTCTTGATTTTATTCAGTATACTTATGTATTTTAACGCGCTGATTACGAAAATAATAATGAAAATTGGCGACAAGGCATTTTTTATGGTGAAACCATAAAAAAACCATAAAAATAATAGTGTTTTGCTATTAGCTGAGCTAATATCCAAAATAAAAAAAATATCTCAAACAAAAGTTGTAGACCTCATCGAAGTACACATTTTTTGTTTGAAACATTTTTTTCGGCGAGTGATAGTTTTTGAGAAAATAAACGATACAAAGATTCCAACCGTATCTCCATTGGTTTCGGTTTGGTACCTATACTTATGCTTTTCATTCTTTACCACTCCCTTTACCATCCCATTTGCCATTTCCTTTTACCACTCCCTTTCCCATTCCCTTTACGATTTCCCTTTGCCATTCCATTTGCCATTTCCCTTTGCCGTATCCCTTTGTCATCTCTCTTTCCCATTCCCTTTGCCACTCCCTTTGCCATTTCCTTTTACGATTCCCTTTACCATTCCTTTTGCCATTTCTCTTTGCCATTCCCTTTTACTATTCCCTTTCACCATTCCCTTTTACCATTTTCTTTACCATTCCCTTTGCTATTCCCTGTGCCATTTCCTTTTACAATTCCTTTTGCCATTTCCCTTTGCCATTCCCTTTTTCCATTTCTCTCTGCCATTCCCTTTACCATTCCCTTTACCATTCCCTTTGCCATTTCCCTGTACTATTCCCCTTAACATTCCTTTTGCCATTTCTCTTTTCCATTCCCTTTGCCATTCCCTTTACTATTCCTTTTACCATTCCTTTTGCCATTTCCCTGTACTATTCCCCTTAACATTCCTTTTGCCATTTCTCTTTTCCATTCCCTTTTACCATTCCCTTTACCATTCACTTTGCTATTCCCTGTGCCATTTCCTTTACTATTCCATTTTATGATTCCTTTTACCATTCCTTTTGCCATTTCCCTTTGCCATTCCCTTTTGCCATTTCTCTCTGCCATTCTCTTTACCATTCCTTTTGCCATTTCTCTTTGCCATTCCCTTTGCCATCCCCTTTGCCATTCCCTTTTACTATTCCCTTTTGCCATTCCCTTTTACCATTCCCTTTACCATTCCCTGTGCCACTTCCCTTTACTATTCCCTTTTACCATTCCTTTTGCCATTTCCTTTGCCATTTCCTTTGCCATTTCCTTTGCCATTCCCTTTTGTGTAAATTGAAGCTGAAAAAGCTGAAAAAAATGTTTTTTTTTTAATGCCCTATAGGATTGGTATAATAACTTCTTGAATTTTAATTTATAATTTTTTTACAATATCGTGCGTTGCTTGGCTTTTATTTTCAGTTTTCTTTTACTATTTTGGATTTTCAAAATGTTATGTCTTTCAATTTTTTTTTATCCAAAAAAGTCATTAAGAAAAATTGTTCTACTTTTTGAGTACTTTGAACATCCTTCATTAGAATTTTCAAATTAAAAAAAAATGTGGTTTCAAAATTTTTCAAAATGCTCCAACTTTTTGAATTTTTATCCAAAATGGCTGGCCAACGAATTTGACCTTCATTTTAAGACACTAAAAGAGTATTCTAAAGGACAATTCAATCGGTCAGTTGTTTTGAAAGTTATCGTGCCTACAAATTAAAAATCTATAAACAGACAGACACACACAGGTAGACACACAGCCTGACACATTCGTAAAAACATGTTTTTCGGGTTCAGGGGGTCCCAAAACGTGGACATTTGACAAAAACGGGGGGGGGGTCAAATTTTACACAAATCTAATACATTCTCTGTGATGAGAATGTAAAAATAAAAATAAAAATTAATTTTTTTTATGTAGTTTGAAAATGTTAACATGCATGCAGAAAAATAAATCTGCTAAAGTTATAGATTAAGATCTGTTGGAGGTTTCTGCTATTCTAACAGATAAAATCTCTTAGCTTAACAAGTTTATCTGTAAAATAAGCAGAAAGGCTTCTGTTAGTCATCTGATAACATAGCGGAAAGAATTTGTTATATTTACAGCTTATAAAATTACATTTGCAATCTTCTGTTCACGTGAATCCCTGAATCGAAATATAGGCCCTACTACGCTCCAAGTGGAAGTATAGCTTCTACTTTATACGGCTTCTTATTCTACTACAGCTTTTACTTTGCCGCTTTTAAAGATATTTTCATTCTTATTTGCTTCTACATAACATTAAGACCTTACATTGAAGACCTTGCTCCTACATTCTTGAGTTTAGCGTCTCCTTTAAACCTCCATAATCTCCGTAGAATTTTTAAGTTCTCTTTTAAGGTTCTGTAAATTTTTGAATATTTTTAACTCCTCTTTAGACACTTTTCAACCCCTAAATTTCATAAATAATTTTTTTATCTCATTTCTAATCACTTCTTAAACTCTAAATTGCAAACATTTATAGTAAAATAATGTATCATTTCTAAAACATAATAAATTCATATAATAAATTGATATAAGGAATCTAATATTGTCAAAAAAAAAAAAGAGATAAAGAAATAAACTAGTCATACTTTTACTAGATTGTAATTTCAATAAGAGATCATTCAGAAACACCAAAAAAAAAAAGAAGAAAACCAATTTTAGATTGCGCGCCTTTTAACCAATGGCAGCATTTCTCCGGTGGGCAGACAAAAAGTGTTGCGCGCGCAGGAAGGCAACTTTGAGAGCACTCGTGGTTGCGGTATCCGATCCGATGGCTACCGGTATCCAAAATCCATACAAAATTACTTTTTTGCTTTGAAAACAAAAGTAATCAAAAAAATCTTTTGACAAAAAGTCCTTTTTACATTCTTATCAGAGAAAATGTATTAGATTTGTGTAAAATTTGACTGCCACACCCAGTGGGCAAAAAGACATGGATATCTTGAGGACGTCTTAAAGACATCCTTAGGACATCAATTCAACTGACATGGACGTCGTAAGGATGTCTTTAAGACGTCCTCAGGATGTCCATGTCTTTTTGCCCACTGGGCATTTTTTGACGAATGTCCACATGTTGGGACCCCCTGAACCCGAAAAACATGTTTTTACGCATAAGGGATTAGTACCAAAGAAGATTTTTCAAAAATTGATTTTCTAAAAAGTGCAAATTCTTATAATAAATATATGTAGAATTTTCGGGTTAATCGTTATTTTGGTCATAAATATCGAGAACAGATCGAAAAACGCAAAACAACTTAAGCATCTCGAACGCGCAGAACGTGCATTTGGCGCGCGTTTGAAGCAAATGACCTTGAAAATTGAACTCAAGGTCAAAATTGATGGTACAGTTAAATGGTCCTCTCGATCCTGGTCAACTTTTGTCTAAACCATTTTTTTGTAAATAAAGTATTTTAGAAGATACTTATAGATTAAAATGGACCATCCAGTATTTTAGATCAAAAACTAAACGCGTTTTTCTCGAAACAACGTTTTTCGACCTGGACCGATCAGTCTGTTTGGATATGTTATTCGACACATATGTCGTTATGGCATGAACCAAAATCATAATTATTGATTAATATTTAACCCTTTTTTAAAACAATTTACGATTAAAAAAAAGTGAAAAATTTTCAAGTCGACCATTTTGTATTTTTTTTTTTTTCGGATTTCAATTATTTTTGTTCATGCGATAGCGACATATGTGTAGAATAACATATCCAAATTTCAGCTCGATCGGTCCAATAGTTTTTTCTGAATCATGCACGCCAGTTTTTAAAATGGGTAACTTCCGGCAGCCATACAAGCCATATCTATTATTAAAAAAAAAAAAAAAATTTTGTAATAGTGTTTTATATCTATAATCATGTGTGAAAATTTAGGATCTGTAATATAAATTTTAATTTGATAAAAAAATTCTTAAAAAACAAAGGTGAAAACTTTGGTACTAACCCCATAATGTGCCTGTCTGTCTGTCTGTTTATAGATTTTTAATTTGTAGGCACGATAACTTTCGAAACAATTGACCGATTGGATTGGTCTTTGGAATACTCTTTTAGTGTCCTGAAATCAAGCTCAAACTCGTTGCCAGCTATTTCGGATAAAAATTCAAAAAGTTGGACCATTTTGAAAATATCTGAAACCACTTTTTTTTAATGTAAATATTCTATGCCCGGATGTTCGTGGTACTCAAATAGTCGAACAATTTTTACTAATGAATTTTGTGAATAAAAAAAAATTAAAAGACATAACATTTTGAAATACCAAAAAAATAAAAGAAAACTTAAATTAGAAACCGAACATCGCACGATATTATAAAAAAATTATAAATTAAAATACCAAAAGTTGTTATACCAATCCTACAGAGCATTCAAAAAGAAACATTTTTCACCTCTAGACTTTTTTTCATATAATTATATTTGATATTATAAAGCACGATATGAAAAAAAGTCTAGAAGTGAAAAATGTTTCTTTTTGAATGCCCTATAGGATTGGTGTAACAACTTTTTGAATTTTCTTTAAAACTCGAAATCAAATTTTGAGCCAAATAACGTGAGATTCAGAGAAAATAATAAGATACATAGTTATTGGTCTTAAGGCTGTTGGAGCGCTGGAACAAAAAAAGAAACACAAAAAAGACTTGAAATCTAAGCAATCATTCGAATTTCCTACCTTAAGATTTACTTTAGATGACAAATTTGCAAATGTACATTTTTTTCATGACACCTCAATCGAAAATTCGACTTTCGATGCCTGTGAAGCGGGTCGAAAATAGAGTTTTCTAGTTTAGGGAAGAAAGTGACAGATAAATCTTAGAGATCCTAAAGAAAGAGTTGAGAAGTTTTAAATATATCTATAATTTTAGGCGCTTCTGTCGTAACTTCCGATTCCGGTTATATAAAACCTCAGTGGAGGGGGAAAGTTGTCTTAACTCTCTCTTGAGGATCTCTAATAAATCTAAATGGCGGTGTGTTTTTCTTAGTGATGCACCTCAAGACAAGAAAATCTTGATTCTTGCTCATATCGCTCGAAATTTCCAGAATATTTTTAACCAAGATTCTTGAACAGTCATATGTTTTTCTTGGTTTACTCGAGAATTCTTGCTTTTTTTCAACATGAAGTAGGGTGAATATGTTTAAGTAACCATGGTAACATATATATTAGCGCCATTTAATAATTTTTTCAAGATTCTTGAAAATGCTTTAAAATGACAAGAAAACATCGAGACAAGATCTTGGAAAGTCAAGATCTCGCTTGAATGCATCACTAGTTTTTCTGTCCATTCGCGCTTTTAGATATATGCTGTAGCTCACTTGTTTTATCCTTCGCGAGCTTCGAATCAACTTATCTTAAAGCCAACTTCATTCTACGTATTTTCGATCAGGATCGAGCGCGTCTATCAATATTAAAGGTTGAAAAAAAAACCCTATTTTCTTTTAAAGTAAAATCTAATAGTACATATAAAAGTAAGACTCGGGTGGAGGCAACAATTTCACTCGTGTGATATCACACTCGTGAAATCGTTGCCTTCCCAAGTGGAAATTAACAATTGGCGTAGTACCGTGCTATTACTGGCCAGAGTTAGGCAACATTGGCGTGGTACTGGAAGCCCAATACTGGCGCAGATCTGGCTGAGTGTTGGAATGATAACGCTGTTCAGTACTTATAGCCAGGTTTAGTTCGGTACTGGATTTAAGTACTGGTGCAGTACTGGCCCGATGGCCATTAACAACTGGTACAGTACTGCGCCAATGGTGCCCCAAGATTCGATGCGAAAATAAAAAACTTTTGCATTATTATTATATAATTATAATAATCTATATTTGCTAACATATTTAAGAACAACATTTATTCAATATTATTAAAACAATCTCTACACTATTTTTAAAATCGCATTTTATTAAAATTTTTATTCGCCGCGGGATTCGAACCTATAAGCTTCGCGAAATTCCTAATTCTTAACGCCTTAACCATCGCGGCTAACTTACCATGACATATGAAAAAAAAAATCTTAAATATAAGCTGCATCTGCAGGGCCGTGTGATAAGTGTTTGTGACTCATTCCATCGAAAATTTTTGGCTTTAAAGATTTGAACAATTTACTGGTTAAATGTTTCTTCTTTTATAATCAATGAATGATTCTTTCTGAAATTATGAAATTTGCATTCAATTATAAACTTGATTAAATTTCCAAAAATTCAGAATTCTCAATCTTATAAATCTATAGAAATATTTAATTCACAAATTTATGAAGTTTTCGAAATTTAAAGTATATAAAATGATAAAATTTAAAAAATTACAAAACACCCGAAAAAATATATTTGGTGTTTTTCTGTAATATATAATAT
>UCOK01015658.1:0-60518 GCA_900474325.1 Synergus umbraculus
TATATATATATATATATATATATATATATACACCCAGAAAAAAGTTTGTTTGAATCAAATAAACGTATATTTTTGAATCAAATAAATATTTTTTAATTGGCTCTGAGGCAAATATACGTTTATTTGATTTAAAAAAACTTTTTCTCTGAGTGTAGTTTCTTTTATGGAATAAAGCATCACATTATCTAATTAGAACAAAAATTAGAAGCTACATCTAAATAAACTTTAATCTACAAACATAATTGTTTAATTCTAACTTCTTCGCAGAATACAAAGAGTCAATTGTCCCAAGAAATTTTTCCCCATAATTATCGCGAATCATTAAAACCATTCAATTTGTGTCTAATTTTCCAATGAAATTAAACCTTCTTCATTCTAGACTCACGTCTACCATACGTCGGTATTATGTAGGTCTGCTAGAGTAAATTGATTGCTTTCAGATCAATACATAATATAAAACGCGATATTGTATCTGATACATAGATGCGTGCACGTGGCATGCGAAAGGAAAAATATTTGAAAGAACTTATCACGCGGAGAGTAATTGGAAGATGATAGCCTATACGTCGGCTTCGAGTGAGCAGGGTAATTGCTTGTGTAATTCTTAATTTCACGTTACGCCGCGATTCCAAAACTATTATACTGACGTGATCGTATCTCACATTAGATTATTCAGCAATGCGCGATAGACGAATGTTGACGCGCTTCGTTACTCACAAACACAAGCGTGCTAATTAATTTGTAAGCAGAGATTGTAATTTTACGTTGTTTCCGCGTTCATTCGGAAAAGGGTTTATTATAATTTCTAGGTGCGAACATCTACTTTTATACACCATAATTCCTTTTTTATCTTGTCTTGTTTATTGCTCTACCATTTGATATATGTTTTGTCGACTAGCTTATTATTATCTGATGAAAGAATGTGGCAGATCCGGTTCTAGAGGAACGCGAATGATTTTATAATCCAGATAAAGATATCGAGCCTAAATTTTAATCTGATTAATATTTTTATAAATTATAATGTTCTCGTATGTGTCTTTGTATGTTAAAAGTATTTTAGAAAGTATTTACGGAGTGTTCACTGGAACGGAAACCGAAAGACCGGAAATTCTTAATAAAATACAGGGACTTCGTAAATTTATATTTTAACAAACAATTTTTAAGCAGAAATATTAGGACTACACTGTAAAAAAAACTTCAATTACTTTAGTTGAAGTTTTTTACAATTACCGTAGCTGAATGAATTTTCAATAAAATAGTTGAATATGCAATCACAGTAAATGAAAAATGATTGAATTTTCAATATATTTCTAATAGTGTAGATAAGATATATTGCAAAAATTAACGCAGATTTTTCGTATTACTTTTAACTGCGTTTAATATAACTTCTGAGTTAATTTGAGCATTTTATAATGTTCTTGAACTTAATTAAAGGTAAATTTCCATAACACTAATTCTGTGCAGGTTGTCGCACAGCAATTCCAGAGCTAAAAGTTTTCCCAGAGTATCAGCTCAATGTAGCACAGATGAAATTCACTACGTCAGCGACAATTTAAACCGCGAGGCGCTGATGAGACGAGCCCGGAACATGGTAGCGATGAGCCGTTGCCGTTCTAATGACATTTTCTAATCTCGATTGCCCATCTACGTCTATAGAATTGCCGGTGGTGCTTCGCTCAAGTGCGCAGTGAAAGACAAGGAACGATTCTGAAAATGGTTAGTGGAGAAAATAAGACGGAATGTAATCGACACGACGCTCGAGTCTTTTTTGAAGAATTAATTGCACTCCCAAGTCGCGTCTTTCCGCCATTAAAATGATATTATTCGCGCGCCTAGCGTATAATTAACACGCGGGGGGCGCCGCGAGATATAGACTCGAAAGGATAGAGAATTCAACTCTCAGAATGATGCACAAGTAATACAAGTTGGCCGAAGCTACGGTATTTCGTAGATTGACTCGCATGAATTCACACTAACTTGCGTAGGTTCATCTACCTGCAGGTGGATTCTGTAAAGATTCAGTACCGCGCGTGGCGAGCACCGTAAGCGTATAATACGGTAGCGGAACGTTTTAATTACTTGGGACTACGTCTCTACAAACGTAGAGGGATAAGAGGATCAGAGGGATTCATTCTGGCTATCACAGAGTTTGATTATCCTCTCAAATAAGGTTTCTAAGCGAAGAATAAAGATTTGTTCCACTTAGGAACGAATCATCATTTTATCAACGAAACGTTTTCAACTCGATTACTTTTTCCATCGGAGATAAAAAGTACGATGATTTACATAAGAAAGAGGAAAGCAAAGTGAAAAATGGTTGTTTGTATGATTTAATTGAATATGAGAGGTTTTTCTGGAAATGTTTGGATGCAATTCATCTTCATCAAAATATAACGATCTCAATTTGCTAATCGCTGGTGAATTTCGTGGTAATTCCGCTGTCTACACGAAAAGCCGAACTTTCGATTTATCCTGAGAACTGTAATTTTCGTGCCCTCAATTCCGATGAATCAGGATTCTATTTGCACTTGAAATTTCATGGGGGTTTGTCACGATACGAGAATTAAGTCCAAACATTCTTGAGTGTCTGGGATGTTTATTCTTTGGCATATAAAACTAGTAATAAATAAATAATAATTTCTTTTAGACTAAAACTTGTAATTCTCTGCAGGATATAATCGTAAGTCACTAAAAAGTTGTATTTCGCCTCTATTCCTCTAACAATATGACAATATAGCTCAGAAAGACGATTTTGTTAGTGCAAATAACGAAAAATGTAAATTTTTTTACAGAATGGAAGATATTCATTAATGTATATGAATGACGTTGAAACGTTTATGAATAATGAATTCCTTAATACCTTTCGTTACAAAATCGGTTTGATGATTTTTTACGTTCAAGACTGAGCAGACATAAGTGCCTTTTTATCTTGCACGGCATAGTATTGTATACATGTAACATGTTTCAGGTGCAAGATAGTCTACTTACAATAAAAAAAAGAAACTGAAAGCCCTAGACCCTAGTAGTTGTATATCATACTTCATATAACACACTATAAGCAAGATGGCCGACAACGTGAGACATCAAATATTCAAGAAATCGAACGAGACGCTTTGCGAAAACTCCGCCTTTCTCAATAGAAAATTCAGGGCAATGTTATCAATTTCTCAATGCTTGTATAAAGCTCATAATATATGAAATAATGATATTCTGCTAACTAGAAAGAAGCAGAAACAATATCTGCAATTCACTTTCATCCGCGTCAACAAATTTTGGGGATCTGATCGGAACTAGATTGAATTAATTAATTAAACCAGATTAAACCCATAATGGAAGTATAACAATAATAATAATAATAATAATAATAATAATAAGTAATACCAATATCTCAACATAATACGCTGCTTTTGATGAAGAAATTATACAAAGTAGAGGAAAACCTCAAATAACTTATGACTTCAGAATTTTTGGATAAAGCAATTATTTCTTTGACTTCAGTATTCAGTCTTCTTGTTATTATTCAGTATTTAATCTTTATTATTATAGTTTTACCCATTTTTGAGTTGTGGCCAACTGAAATTCTATTGGTGCATAATAGGGGATATTCTTTGAAAACATCCTTCCTGCTGTTGTGCTTCGCGTGTGCAATAGACAGCTGGCCCAAAAAATAAAATGAACCTGCATATATGCGTTTTGGTAGACGGGGTATACTCTATATTGCATTATATCATGCTTATACATATATATTAGACTCTCGTATACGTGTATCGTACACCTAAACACGCAGGGTGCGAACAAGGGACGATCTATTGGACCACCGGCAGGCACTTTCGATGTCGGGTGAGAAAATAAGGATACGAAGAAACAGAAAAGAATTAGAGAGAAAATTGCTTTATTATACACGCCACCTAGCGCGCTCGTCCATTCGCTGAAATTTTAAATTTAAGGGTTGAATTTCTAGTAATGCATGGCACTTACAAATCTATATCCCGTTCGCGTTGCTCTATTGATAAAAAGGAGTGTCTGAATTTTATTGCACAAAATATAATATTTTACTTTAATTTTCATGAGATAGAAATTTCCTGAACTCGCTTTTCTCTATTATCACAATTATAAAGTTATTTGATAGGTATATTCATCAATAATGGAACACTGCAAAAGGGATCAATAGGGGTAGTTTCAAAATTATTGCGAAACTTCAAGTAACTCGTGTGGAACGAAGAAATAATTTAATTTCACTTTGTTGCATATAAAGGCATTGTGAGTAGAAAAATAGTGAACATTATAGAATTAATTTTTTTGAAAACATTCAGCTTTTGGTTTATTTTTGATATTTTAATAAACATGTTATGCAAACAATTATATGAAATTGAACCGTATGTGGTTTTTCTGCCTATTTAGCTCAGCCCTTATTTCTTATTACGAATCGTGCAGAGGAGTGAAATTGTAAAGTGCAGAACTGTAATTGTAATTGTAATTGATTGGAAACTCTATGTGGTGAATAATAAACTTCATGCTGTGGAACCTCCCATGTCTGTACAATGGAAGAAATAACATAGCAGAACGATTATAAAGGGGTGGTCTTCCCTTATGAAACCGGAAATTAAACGGCGTGGAAATATTATGTTATGATGAAATGGGGCAATAGAAAAGGTGGTGCTAACTATAGACCCACCTACTGTTAAGAAATACTTCATTTTTATATATTTTTTTTTCTCTCGAACACCTTATGGTTGAGAAGCTGAATCGATAAAGAATAACGAGTCATCACATATTAATTTAATCATCTATAATTTGATAAATAATTACAATAATCTATCGCTGAATATCGTGTAGGAAATATTTTTTAGATCATCATTAAAAAATATACCAAAAATGGTAGAAAACAAGCAATTTTTGAGCTCGCTTTTGAGTAAAGATGAATATGAGGGAAATAATAGCTAATTGAACTAGGGAAAATTTGCACACCTTGCAATTGCATGCAAAGAACGGTCAATAATTAGAGCACGTCAAATAAATCCATACAGAAAATTAATTATAGCGGAAATCCGATATATTGCATGTTTGTCTATAATCTTGTGCATAACATATGATCGTGTGTCTAATTATATGAGAACGTATTGATTACATGAGGCAAAATGCATATGCTAACTTGTGTCAACGAGACGGAACTTTTGAAAAGATATCAGTACATTCTCGTTCAAATAAGGAAACATTCATTTCTTCCTGTTCTGCAATTTTTTTAATAAGCACATCCTATAACCATTCGTTAACATATGGCGGATGCACAGTTCTCCTTCTTTTTCTATAATATACTTACAGTGGATCATTGATTCCAAATTATCGAAAATTGTCGATGGTTTCCCGAAGTTGGGGGAAATTTGCTAATATTAGCCAAAGATGTTGCCAAAGTTAGCCATTGTTCCTCTTCCAGTAATTGTATTGTACTTTGATCGATACTTAAAATTTATGTAAATAAGCAGCTTCTGTCTATAGGAATTTTGACAAGAAGACAGCTCAACAAACAGTAGCTCTGTAAATAAAGGAGGGAAGATCTCTAACTTGCGGCCCAAAAGAAATACCTGACCCCGGATCTGACCCACCTTAGACACTTCCCTTCCCAACCGAATTACACATTTTCCTCCATCTTAATGAAGAACTCTCCTTCAAATAAGAAACTTATTTCTTTGAAATAAGTTTTCTCTTACGGAAGATTCATTCTAAAAGACGAAATTACGTTATCCTAGATTTGAGTTCTGATGTAGTAGTTCTGACGTTGTAGATGTTTTGCTGTTGTAGATGTTTTGATGTTGTAGTTCTGACCGAGGTTCTGACATTGTAGATTCGCACACGGGCTTAAAACATGTACCTTCGAAGGTGCAGCATGCACCGCGTATCTGACTGTGTCTCGAGTCTCAAGCTCTCCTCTCTTGGTCCTTCGGCACGGGTGGAGAGCGGCTTCCTTTGATCTCTTGGCCACGCCCCCTTTTTTCATTTTTTCACTCCTTAAAAGGCAGATGGACAAAGTGTATTGTAAAGTGGGCAGCGAGACTACGCTGTAGGTGAAGCTGCCGAGCCGTGTCCAATTACAATTATTAAGGACTCCGCAGGAAGGAAGGAGAAGAGAAGAAGAAGGTAGAATCGGGCGAATGCTTTGCTAATTATCCGATCCCGCGTCTCACGGCTAATGGGACGAGAACGATCGCCAATATCCAATTGATCATCCGACAAACCTTTTCCTGATGAACGAGATTCCCCCACGGCAACGTGTTCATCGAAAACGAACCAAACTGAGAAGTATATCCATCCTGTGTATGATGTATACTCATCTCTTGATGTTATGTTGATGTTGTTGAATCGACATGTATTATACGAGGGACCTTCGTGACGACGATGATTAACACAGCGAAACACGTTCGCGCGATCGCGATCCTTTGCCAGCGAGTTTTCTCACAGGACTTCGTGTATGAAATGAAAACCACAAAAGTATCATGATTGTTACACCAATTCTGAAATTACTGCATCCGTTTTACGAACATTATTACGATTATGCTATTCTGCAATTGAGTTGTACTTTAGCTTCTTGTTGGTCTATTGTTTGATATTAGTTCTTCAATCGCGTGATTCCGGCATCAGACTTTGATGATTTTGGTGATTTTGATCAGCAATCAGTAAGGTTCAATCAGTAATGTCCTTGAAATTTATTTCCGTACGCTATTAATTAATTAGAGATCGAATCCCTAGAAAATAAAGCATATGGTGCAATTTTCTCCTGTGGATGATTGTTATAAGGATTTTAAGGAATTTCGCAGTTATATATTTATATTATTCTTATAAGGCATATGTTACATATCACATGAACTTTTTTTATTTTTGTGCACTAAAATTAATTCTAATTTAATTTCTGTTACAGATGAATTGCAGCGACTAGTGGAATGGCATTTTTTTGTAAGTATGTGTTTTAAAACTATCCTATCTTAAAAAATTGGTGTCAGGAAATGTCTCGAAAATCTCGCATACATACTTGTTGCAAACCTGATTTGTTTTTGAATGACTTGAAGTTGAAAGATGAAAAACAAACTAATGGTGCAAAAAAATGGCAGGAAAACCTTCGAAATACGTTAAAATTTCTTAAAACTCTAAAAACCTCTTTAAATCCCTTAAAAATTCATAAAAACGGTTAAAATAGTTTTTTTGTGGATATTTACGGAATTTTTAAAAGTTTTGAATTTGTATATATTTTAAAGAGTTTTAAAGTTTTTCGTTACATTATAAAGGATTTTAAGAAAATTGCAAGAAATTTTAAGGAACTATAAAAATATTTTCGTGGAATTTTAAAGGATTTTAAAAGATTTAAAGAGGTTTCTATGAATTTAAAGGCATTACAAGAGATATGTATAATTTCTAAAAGATTTAGTGAAATTTTAAAGAATTTTAAAAAGCTGGTAAGAATTTCACAAAATTTTGATTTTTAAAAGTAATTTTAAAGGATTTAAAAGCTTTTCGTGGAATTTTAAAGGATTTTAAGAGAATCTGTTAAAAATCTTGAAATTGCTCGAAATTCCAGGACCTCATTTAAAATTCCTGAAAACCTTTTGAAATCCCTTAAAATTTCACAAAAATTTATAAAAATGTAGAAAATTGTAGAAATCGCTTAAATTCGTTGAAATCTTTTAAAATTTTTAGAAACCTCTTAAAATCCCTCAAAAATTTAAAACATTTAGATTTCCTTAAAATATCTCAATTTTTTTTTAATATTATAAAATTTCATAAATTCCTTTAAAGTTCCATGAATTCCTTTAAAATTTCACGAAATATTTTTTAAAATTCTAAAAATCTTATGAATTTCGTAAAAATCACTTGCAAATCGTCAAATTCCATAAAGTCCCTCGCAATTTTTATAAATCTGTTAAAATATCTGAAAATTCCTCGAAATTCTAGAACCTCTTTTAAAATTTCAGGCACAATTTTAGAAATCGCTCAAATTCGTTGAAATCTTTTAAAAGAGATATGTATAATATTTAAAAAATTTAGTAGAATTTTAAAGTTCCTTACGTAATTTAAAAAAAATTTAAAAAGCTTGTAATAATTTTTAAAAAATTTGATTTTTAAAAGTAATTTTAAAGGATTTAAAAGCTTTTCATAGAATTTCAAAGGATTTTAAGAGGTTGTTAGGAATTTTAAGTGATTACAAGAGATTTGTATAACATTTAAAAGATTTAGTTGAATTTTAAAAGGACTTCATGAAATTGTAAGAGATTTTTAAGGAAGTTTAGGGAATTCAAAGAATTTTAAGGAATTCTAAAAGATTTGACTAATTTTTTATGATTTTCTTTTGAATCAACAAACCTTAATTGATTTTGATGACTGGAAGTTCTAAGAAAGTAAATAAATAATCGTGCGCTTAGCGCACGTGTTTTTCTGCTAGTATAATTAAAAAAAGAAACGAACTCAGTAAAAAAGTATATATTTTTTCAAAATACTATCTAATGCTCTTCGTATATAACTTTCGAATAGGAGAATACAAATTCAGTTCGTAACTACAGCAAATATTGTATTGCGCTCGTTACAAGTAAAGTTATGGTATCATTATGTAAAATTATCGTGAAATGTCTATAAAGTTAATCGCGGTGTTAAACACAATTATCTTGAAATGGGCCATAATAGCTATAACTATAAAAGAGTTCCATGCAAGATGATAAGTCAATCCACTCTAAAACTAGCCTTTTTTGCATTTTTTCGAGAAACCGCACTGTACCGCTCACTGAGGTGAAAGTACTATGAAATCGATTTTCTGATTTTGTATCAAACTAAACTGCTGCGTAAATAACGTGATAAAAAGGCGATAAAATTGATACAACACGGCAAATCGATAACTTGCCACTTTAAGCTATAATTTAATCCAAGTTTATTGAACTTTAAATACCTGATAAAGTATTAAATAAGTATTTCGCTCCTTCGAATGATGAAAATACTTTTTTTGCTATTCTTTTTTTAGTAATGTCATTCTAACTGTCCGCCTTCTTATTTCATGAAACAAAAAAATTAATTCGATGCTCTGCTGATTATGCTGCAATTATCCGAATATATTTTATTTTTAGTTTTTTAAGTCTTCCATCACTTCGTTATCGTTGTTAATTTTCGTGGCTGAAAATTTCCTGACTAAAACTCGTTAATTGGTTAATAAAACGCCGGAAGGGTGCTCTATTTCGCGCGTGATTAATTGGATTCTCGCGGGATTGTTTTTGTTTTCCAACTCCATAGTCTCGATTCACTGGTGCCAGTTGCCTCTTTCTTCTCCTCAATCGCCGTTTTCGTCCTGTCCCGTAGTTCCGTTCGTGTTAATTACTCCCGATGATAAGTTGCAGATTATTTACCACGAAACACTTCTCTTCAATAGGCCTCGATTATCCACCGTGGCGATTCCATTAATTTAATCCATTCTCATAAATTAAATTAAAATCAATATCGCCAGATTGATCAGTAAAATTACGTGCATTTCATCAATTGGAAATTGATAAATTTCATAAAATTGAAATCAATTAGAAGTTATTTTGTATTTTATTCTTCAATGTGAGTGAAAAGTTTTCCTTTTAATGATCGAAGATCTAAGGATTTATAAAGATTTGGTATATATAATATATACCACACGATCTTGAAACTATGCTAATAATCTTGGATACGTTGGCTTTAGATTCTTTACAATGTAATCGGCGATCAAATTAAAGATTGATAAACGATCTTCGGAAGATGTATACCTGTAAGTATGAAAAATTTAGCACCAAGAAGTCACCATTGGCTGTGGCTAAGCGTGTAAGATCCAAACTGTCTCGCAGGTTTTGGACATTTATGACGCACTGTGATTTATGCTTTATTTATGCCAGAACTCGTCTCCATAATAATAATAATACCAACCACACGGCGTTTGCCTCTCTTGCGAATAAACGACAGCCATTTTAAGTGGCCCTTAAACTCTCTTTAGTACTCCTGCGAAGATCCGCAATCTCCATATAAAATTTCGATTCTCGCGATGCCAAGAAGTCGTTTCGCGGTCGACTTAGCCAGATTTAAAAATCGATACAAGTCTCTCTCAAAGTGTTGCCTTTAATGTCATAATTTTTGAACAAGGGTTCAAAAGTTCCATTTTTCTGCTGGGTGTATAATGTATCTTATTACAATTTATTATTGATATAATAATAATATTATTGATATATAAGTAATACTATTATTGTATCGAAATTAAACAGTTTTAAATTGGACCATAGTTTAGACAATTTTATTTCAACAATGATAATTTATTGAAATATTGAAGTTGAAGCCGGAAGTATTAGGGCATGATAATTATTTTCCGATGCGATTATCATAAAGGGGTTATCTGCGGTTTTCTGAAATCACAGGAAAAAGCGAATACGGAAAACGATTGGATAGCCGTTCTGTATATTCATACCCTACACCCAAGCGACGCGGTAACAATAAAATAAACTGCTTTTTTACGATTATTGCCTTGGCGAGTTGTCACTACCGTTTGCACTGCTGCACTCGGAGATAGTGTCGACCCTCCCCAGTAGTCCTAAAGTGCTTAACGTTGTATCTTTGCTGTTTAGACTTTAGACCTCTCTTCTTCAGTTATATGTACCTATATGTCTTCACATATTTTACCACATGTACATATTATGTATATCAGGGAAATGTCAGGGAAAAATAAAATTTGTCAGGGAAGTCAGGGAATTTTATATTTTATTTAACAGATTTTAGAAACTTTCCAAGGATTTCAAAGGGTTATAAAGAATTTCCAGGCATTCTTTGAAATTCTTTGGGTTTCTAATGATTTCAAGAGATTTTTAATAATTTTAAAAGGTTTTAGGAGGTTTCTAGGAATTTAAAGGGATTACAAAAGGTTTGTATAATATTTACAAAATTTTGTGGAATTTTACAAAATTTTAAGAGATTTTTACGTATTTCAAAGG
Organism: Synergus umbraculus; assembly: GCA_900474325.1. Taxonomy (NCBI): domain Eukaryota; kingdom Metazoa; phylum Arthropoda; class Insecta; order Hymenoptera; family Cynipidae; genus Synergus; species Synergus umbraculus. Next base: position 10,968 of record UCOK01015658.1, read on the forward strand.
ATTTAAAAGTTTTTCATGGAATTATAAAGGATTTTAAGAAACTTGGAAGAGTTTTCAGAAATTTAAAGGGATTATACATATTCTCATGGAATTTTAAAGGATTTTAAAAGGCTGTTAAGAATTTTAAGAAATTTTGATTTTTTTAAAAGTGATTTTAAGGTATTAGATTGAAATTTTAAAGAACCTCACCAGATTTTTATGATTTATGAAAGATTTTGTAAAATTTTATGGAATGTCAAGAGGTTTTCAAGAATTTTAAGACATCTTTACGTATTTTTAGAGATTTCAATATTTTTCGTGGAATTCGTACAAATTTAAAGAAATTTTAACATTTTTAAAATGTTTCTAAGAAATTTAAATATTCCTTGTGCAATTAAAAAAAATTTCAAAAATTATTTTTTATTTTTAAAGGATTTTGTGAGGTTTTTGTTTCCAAGAATTTTTATTTACAAATTTTAATGTATTTTAATTTGAAGTGATTTCGCATTTTTAATACTTTTTTGTCACGGAAATTTGTCTGAAAGTCAGGGAAATTGAATAATTGAATCTTGTGGCCACCCTGGTATGTATAATAGATATGTTGCCCAGTAGATCTATGACCGTGAAAACAAAAAGTAAATGACCACCTTACGAAATGAAGAAAGGTACTTCTTTATCTTTTATCTTTTATAGATACCGATATCGAGATATTGAATTTTTAAATTGGAAGGGATAGTTTCCAATTTGGAAAAGTAGTTTCACGATGTGAAATTAGTTGATGGTCTCGCATGAGAAGATCCAGATTTGATTCGTGTTAAAAGCCAATTTCGCGAGCGAATCAGATATATATTTGTAGCGCATTCTGAGCAACTGAGCCGCCATTTTCAATATTAATCCGAGGTTATTGCAACAGGCATCACGACCATTTTGCGGGCAGATCGCGAGGGTCTTTTGTTCCATCTACGATCGTAAATAATTGCTGCTTGGCTTCTTTGGTATAGATATATGTATGCGGTAGTGGTTGTATAACGGCACAGTAACCATCGGTACATGATTGAATTGCATTGGTCGATACGGTGGATGTATAGGTGCTCTTGGAAACGATTTGCAGTCGGTAGCCGAATGAATTTTATTAGCTACGTGTTGCGATTTGAAATGAAGGAGAAGCTCCTATCCGATGCGATGCTCATATCTTCGATTCTAGAATCCGAAATCAAGTTTTTCAAATAGTGGAACCAATCATGAAATCGGTACCAATGGCGAATTCCATTCTACTCAAGGGAGAAAACCATTTTGTGAATTTTATATAGTCTAATTTTAAATAATGAAAGTTTAACGATTTTTGAAACTTTTTTTTATTGAAATGTTCTCTTAATTACACTGCATAGAATCTTCGAGAAATTTAATTACCATGTGTTATAATTTCTTAGAGATTAGTCCATATTTTTATTTGGGGAAATGATTTTCATCAACATTTTTGGAAATTTCTTTAAAATTCTGGAAATTCATCAAAAAATTTAGGAATTCTTCAAATATAGGAATTTGAACAATAACTACAATTTTTAAAGGGATTTTCTTTAATCTTTTAGTAATTTATTGGATGATTTTTTTTTGTGAATTAAAAACTGTCTAGTAAATATTAGGCGTTGTTCCAAAAAAAATTTGCTTTTCTATGTAAGCTAGTTAACTAACTAATTTAATTAAATTCGTGAAAATCTCTTGAACTTAATTAATGAATTAATTCATTAACATTTAAAAACAGTTCAAATCATTAGATCTCTCATCAAAGTCCATGAAATCTTTAAAAATTCTACAAATTCTTTTAATAATCAGGAAAAATTCTTAAAAGCCATTAAAATTATTTTAAATCTTATAAAATTACATAAAATCCTTAAAAATTCAACAAAATCTTTAAAGAATCAGAAAATCTCCTGTAACTTCTTAAATTAAGACATAAAAATCGGTGGAATATTCTCTTAAAATTCCTTAAAATACCACATCAACATTTAAAATCCCTTAAAATTCCTGAAAACCTTTTGAAGTCTCTTGAAATTCCATTATATTTAAAATCTTTTAAAAGCCCTTAAAGTTCCTAAAAACCTTTGAAATCCTATTAAATTCTACGAAATCTAAAAACCTTTTGGAATCTCTTAAAATTCTAAAAATCTCTAAAAATTGCATGAAATCCTTTAAAATTTCACGAAATACCCTGAAATTCCTTGAAAATCTATAAAATCGTTCAAAAATCCTAAAAAATCTTTTGAATCTTGTAAAATCTGAAATCTGAATCTTTTAAATCCCTAAAAATCCCTAGAAACCTTTTTTGAAATTTAAAAAAAAAATTTCTTAAATCGTTTAGTAATTTATTGAAACAATTATAGAATATCCCCAAAATCTTTGTGAATTAAAAAATACATACTAAATATAAGGATTTGTTCCAAAAAATGTTTGATTTTCCATGTAATCTATTAAATTTCTTTTAAAGTTTCAGAATATCTAGTAATAAATTTCTAATTTCTATAAATTTAACGTTTTTTAGGGAATTTTTTAACCCCCACCCCCATGTCTCTCACAAGAGATAGGGATAGAAAAATATTTTTAAAAATTCTGGAAACTTTCCGGAAATTAGCGTCCCAATAATTTTAATGAAAATTCCCAAAGAAATTTTTTACATGAAAAAATTAGTTTTCCTTTTATGCTTTCATTGTTTCCTTAATTCTCTTCTCACTGTTTTTATACGTAATAAAGAGAATGGAGGATTTATTACGTGCATATTGAAAATCAATTATATATACATATATATATAGTCGAAGGCAGATGCAAAATCAATTCACTTTGAAGATTATCTCCTCTGTAAAGCAATTGGTTCGATCTTATTCCATAAGCTATAATTTATAAGGGAAAGTATTTTCAATTTATGGTCGTTTGCTCTTCCACATCTAATTTAACAAAATTGGATAAAACTTCTGATAATGACTCGTTCATGGCTTTATAAAATATCTTACTGAAAGCTATTTTATTAATTCTTCATCTGATGTTAGAAAATTTCTTTAAATAAGCAAAAAACATTTTGATATGGATTATCAATTCCGCAAATAAAATTATTCCTCAAGCAACTGAATTCAATTGCATAATATTTATGTAAATATTTTCATTATAATATTTACAAATTTAATCGTACCCCAGATTTTATCGATTCAACAATATTTAATCAATATTACTCTACTCAATTTCGCTTAGTTTAATTATTCTCAATCCAAACAGTTTCTCGCATCCTGCAACAGATAACATCACAATAGTAGATAATTACAGCCACTTTGATCGCTTCTATGATTAATTATTGAATCGAATAAAGGGTCGAGAAATAAATTCAAAAGACACTCAGAAATAACTTCATCAAATCTAGCACATCTCGTGTCCGTTTTGGGGTCTTCTTCCTTCGCCATGCGCCAACTGTCAAATGTTAATTCACTTCTTCAGTCGAGGCCATCGGCCACGAAAAAACCTCAGTTATTGCCCATCGCCATTGGCCATCGGCTGCAAAGAAAAAATAATGCCCGGCAACATAATGCGAATAATATGGGATGTTTCCGGTGCAGGAATAAAGAGTTCAGAAAGACAAATGACGTCGACTCTTGAATCGTGAGAAGAGTGCATTCGTAAATATGACATGAGCGATTGTATTTCGACTTTTGACTATATATACTAATAAGTTCCGTCATTCGATAAAAAGCTGGGTCGTTCGCCTTTCGCAAATTGAATAGCCGCTCACTGCTTTTGTCCCGATGCAAGATTGAACCCAATCTCTTACCTATTCACTCAATTTACTAATGACCGGTATCATCAAAGACGCTATTACATTAACGCCCGAGGATAGTTTATTGATATTTCTTTTCAGTTTTAAATAAGTGTAATGTAGGTCAGAACAATTATTTTCAAGTAGGTTATTGTTACATAACTGTGAGAGTGATGGCCTGTTAATTTATCATTTTATTTTACAAGAACGAACGCGCGCTCATTTACGTTATTTTTCAATATTATATAATTTATAATATTTTATTTCTCTAATCTCTTACAATCTATGTTAAACTTCGTGAAAATCTCTAAAAATTCCAAGAAACCTTTGAAAACCTGTGAAATCGCTTGAAATTCGTGAAAATCTGTTAAAATTTTCAGATTTTTTTGAATTCAATGATAATAATTCAAATCTCTTTTATATCCTTTAAAATTCATTAACAGTATTAGAAATATCTTCAAATTTCATGAAACCTTTAAATATTCGAGAAAAATTTTCAAACTCATAAATCTTCTGAAATCCACGTTAAAATTCATGAAAATCTCTAAAAATTCCCAGAAAAATTCTTGAAATTTTTGCAGTAAAATTTTAAATCTCTATATCTTTTATATATCCCTTAAAAATATTACATAGAAATCTTATCAAATTCCATGAAATTCTTTCAAATTCTCATAAAACGCCTTAAAATTTCAGAATAATATTTCAAATTCATTAAAACCTTATGAAACTCTTATAAAGCTTTTAAAATCCCTTAAAATTTCATGAAATATCCTAAAATCCCATACAATTCTAAAAAATCGTTTTAATATCCTAAAAATCTCTTGAAATCCACGTTAAAATTAGTAACAATCTCCAAAAATTCCTACCAACCTCTGAATATTTCTCAACTCTTGAAATCTCTTAAAATCATTAGACTTCATCAAATTCCATGAAATCCTTTAGAATTCTCACAAAATCATTTAAATATCAGAGAAATCTCTCAAAATCACTTAAAATTATTAGAAATCTCATAAAATTCCTTAAAATTTCAGAATAATATTTCAAGTTCTTTAAAACCTTATAAAATTCTTACAAAGCTTTTAAAATCCCTTAAAATTTTACGAAATATGCTAAAATCCCAAAAAATTCTACAAAATCGTTTCAATATACTAAAAATCTCTTGGATTTCGTACAAATCACTTAAAAATCGTGAAAAATGCACATCAAAACCTTCAAAATCATTAATCTCTTGAAATCCATGTTAAAATCAATAACAAACTCTAATAAATCTCTTGAAATTCCTTCATATTTAAAATACCCTAAAAAGTATTAGATATCTTATCAAATTCCATGAAATCCTTTAAAATTTTACAAAATCTATTAAAAATCAGAAAAATCTCTCGAAATCACTTAAAATTATTAGAAATATTGAAAAATTACATAATATCCCTGGCAAGTTTTAGAAGTCTTTTAAAATAAAATTTTTAATTTTTTCAAACCCCTTGAAACTTCCATAAATTCCACAATATCTTTTAAAAATCGAAAAATTTCTTGAAAACCCTTAAAAAACGTACAGATTTTTGAACACTCTTAAAATTTGACGAAAACATTCAAAATCTTTTAAAAACCAAAAAAAGCTTTTGAAATTCCTGAATAAAATTCCCTGTAAAGTTTTAAATTCCTTATTTAAATCCCACAGAATACATATTTTAAATTTCATAAAAGTACCTCGAAAGTCCGATTGAAATCTGGTCAAAGTCTCCTGAAAAATTCTAAAAATTCCCAGAAATTTCTTGAAATTCTTTTAAATTCTACAATAACATTTAAAGTCCCGTTATCTTCCATGAAATCTGTAAAAATTCCATAAAATCCCCTTAAAATTCCTAGATCTTCAATGTATTTCGTGTTTAAACTCGTGACAAAATCATTATTAACAAAACCAAATTCAAAATTTCAAATTCAATTCACGCGGAATTTACGATTCGGCAAGTATCGATATTTCGACTTCGACTCAATCACCTTTTTAGAATAGAATATATGTTAGCGTACATCGTACAATTAATACGTACAATTATTCCGCTTGGATGTGTGGAATGATTTAAGGCTTCTCATTCGATCACTAAAGTTAAGCAGCGCTTAGCTCGGTTATACTCGGATGGGTGCCGTTGTACAATATTACAATATTAATACATTTATAATAATGTGTTATAAAACTGAATTACTTAAATAGTAAATATTATTTGCACATTATTTCAAAAGATACTTAATTCGTTTTGTTTATTCATCAATTTATAATAACGAAAAATTCAGAAAAACAGGGTTTTTTTTGGGGGGGGGGAGTAGTTACCATAGAATGATTTTTCTCTTAAAAAAGAAAATCTTGTTACGAGTATATTAAGTACAAGATAATCTGACTTAATGAGCGACAGAACTGAAACGTTTCATGTACGTGTTGTATAACGTAATAAAAAAGACGTATATATAACAACGAGGCTATTCTATAGTAATATATAGACAACAATGAAAATGCCAAGAGACTCGAAGACACGTTGCTCGAGTTCACGAAGGAGCTATGCTCTGCTGCACCCTATAATATAAGCACTCGCTAAGTAGGTACTTGTAGGCGGTCATTTTTTTCCCCTCGTATCACTCCCTCCCGTAATATTCGCCATCTTTGTTACGAATGTATGATGTTCTATCCTGCCATATCGAATAAAAGGATCGTTAAGACGAAAAGATAGGAAATGATGGGGTATGGGATGGAGAAAATTATTAAAGTAACAAAACTAATCGTTTTTTATTTTGACGTGAACAAAGAAGCTACTCTGAGTAAATTTGCTTCTCTCAGAATAATTCAATTGTGTGATTTTATAAGGGATAAGAAAAATTTTACTTTTAATTTCTTAAGAAATTTAAATTTAAATTTAAAATTGAATCAGTCAAATTCCACTGATTTTCAGTGAGACTTTTCTCACGATTTTAATCAGTGAAAATTCACTGAGAATCAGTCAAAAGTCACTGAAATTTTCAATAATCGTCACTAAACTACTAAAAATTTCAGTAACTTTTCACTGATTTCCAGTAGATTATTTATTTACTAATTAAAATCGTGAGAAAAGAGACACTGATTCAAGTTTAGAGAGTTATCTTGCCGGATAAGAAAATGATTGATCCACTTAATTGGGCAGTTTTTGAAAATTTCGACATAGGAAATTAAATAGAGGTCCAAAAACAATTTATTGTAAAAAACTATCAAAAAAACAATTCCCGAAGATTGAAATTCTAGAAAAATGCAAGTTTTAGGTTTTCCGAAGTTTTAAGTTTCTGAGTAAAAATAATTATTACCGCAAATGTTTTTTTTATGAAGATAGAAAAACACCCAAATTCCCGCAATTCCAATTTCTCGAAAATGTCAAATACCCGAATTTTCAAATTCTCGGAAATGAAAAATAAAATATTTTTTTTCTGAAGATATTTTGAACAGAAAATCTCCGGAAATTTTAATTTTTGTAAATTTGAAAATTCGGGTATTTTAGATTTTCTGGAAATTGAAATTTCAAGAATTTGGGATTTGGGTAGTTTTCTACTGCCATTAATAAATATTTTTGGTACCTAATATTATTTTTCAGTTTTTCCGCAAAAATAAATATCCGGAAAGAATTTGGGAATTTTCCCTACCAAATATTTGGGGAAATTCCGGAAAAATTTTGCGGAAATTAGCGTCCCATTAATTTTAGGGAATTTTCCTGAAGAAAACGGTGCACTGTAAAAAATTTCGGGAAATGTCCCTATAATTTCTTAAAGAATATTCCACATTTTGGTTGTGAAAGTTATTTCCTAAATATTTTAGGAATTTCCCGAAAACCTTTGGAAATTTACTAAAAATTTGAGAGAAAATTCCCTAAAATTTTAAAAATTGATCAATACTAATAATTTTTTCAGAGAATTTTCCTAAATCATTGATAATAATAATTTTTAGGATAAAAATTATTATATGCTCTATAAATCTTTGTGAATTGAAAAATGTCTACATGGGGAGATAGGAGTATTTCTAAAAAATTGTTTATTTTCCATTTCAGTTAGTCAAATTTTTTTCAACGGTTCTTTATTGGCCTAGTGGAATATTTATCCATATTGTTTGATTAATTTTCAGTGTAAATAATTTTTTCCCACAAATTTATCGGGGTGGCACTTTATTATCATTGACATAAATTTATTTTTAAATATTTGCCAATTCTTTAAACAAGAAAATTATATTTTATGATTATATTTAAAAAAAATAAATTTGCATAATTTTTGTCTTCAAAAATTACTAATTTCTACAGCCCGAATTTTAACTGATAGGGATTATTCCCTAAGCACATTCTGATAAATTCCCTATATGAATCAATTATCCTACCAAATTTTTAGAAAAATTTCCTACACCCAGAAAAAAAACGTTTTTCTGAATCAAAGAATAATTTTTTTCTGAAAGTTTTCCGAAAATTAATCAACCCAAATATTTTCTATAAAATTCCTTAAAATTTTTTATACATAGTGATATATAAGGTGCAGATAAAAGATCTCTCTAAATCTGAATTAATGAAAAGTGAGTCACTAATTTACTTTAGTGAAAATTTTTACTAATTATTAGTTGTATTTCACTATTTCAATTCGCAGTTTTCAACTTTTCACTAAAGTTTTCGTTAAAAATAACTAACAATTAGTAGAATTTTTGACTAAAGTAAATTAGTGACTCACTTTTCACTAATTCAGATTTAGAGAGATTAAATTAAAAATTCTATCATAAGCTATAATATTATGTTCGAGGTACAAATTGAAAAATATCTGCTCTCTATATAAACATAAACTCACTATATTATGCATTAATGACCATAAATCTATCAAATATTACTTGAAACTGATACAAGAATCTCATAAAACGGTGATATCGTCCAGATTCCATTCCGCCTGATGCCTGTCAAGCATCCCATCTCAGAGGGAATTGGAAGCTGTAGCAATTGGCGCAGCCTCAAGCGCTCATTACTAATAGTAATAGCTGTGGTGCTCGTTGCCAAAATGGCGTATTAAGTGTTTTCCCTGAAAGTGTGGATTGTGGAGGTTCAGGATGAGGCGGAGAAAACGGTCCCGGGAGTAAGGCACCTGTCGTCTCTAAATCTCGCTACTTAAGTCGAGGCTGCGTCACGCTGTTGGGAACAGGGAGTCTGTCCCTGCTGTATCGTGTTTAATTGGCTAGCGTGCGGTTGCCGCACACTATTTATAGTAACGAGTCATTAGTCCATTACTTGCAATAAACAGTCGCACGTACGCCAAGTATACAACGTGTGCGCACTTTGATCTGCCGTCTTGTCTTGTTTAAGACGATTGCCTTGCATCGCGGATAAAGACGCGCGTTACTAATCTCATAATCAAGAAATCGATCCCTCGGGTTCTGCATCGCGTCCTTCTTGAAAACAACTATCTCATCAGGAATTACAATCCAATTTACACTTTTAACTCACTGCCATTAAAATTTTTATTATTTTCTAGAAATCAACAAATACTGTCAATATAAATATATAATATACTCTCTCTAAACTTGAATCAGTGAAATTTAACTGATTACTAGTCAAATTCCACTGATTTGCAGTGATTCTTTTCTTACGATTTTAATCAGTGAAAAATCTACTGGAAATCAGTGAAAAGTAGCTGAAATTTTTAGTAGTTTATAGTGATGATGACTGAAAATTTCAGTGAATTTTGACTGATTCTGTGTGAACTTTCACTGATTAAAATCGTGAGAAAAGAGTCAGTGAAAATCAGTGGAATTTGACTGATTCAGTTTTAGAGAGCAGTAAATATAAATTGATCTAAACGAATTTGTTGATACCAAATCCGCGAATCGTAAATTCCGCGTGAATTGAATTTGGTTTTGTTAATAATCACTTTGTCACGAGTCTAAACTCAAAATAGGTATATTGAAAATCTAGGAATTTTAAAGGAATTTTATGGTTTTTTTTAAAGATTTCAAGGGAGATAATGGAATTTTAAATTTTATCGTAGAATTTTAAAGAATTTCATGAAGTTTCTGGGAATTTTTAGAATTTTTCACGATTCTGATCAGATTTCAATCGGACTTCAAGGTACTTTTATGACTTTTAAAATATGTATTTTGTGGGATTTAAATAAGAAATTTAATACTTTACAGGGAATTTTATTGAGGAATTTCAAAAGCTTTTTATGATTTTTAAAAGATTTTGTAGAATTTACAAAGATTTCGAAGGCTTTCGTGAGATTTTAAGGGTTTTCTAGAAGCTATAAATTTTTTAAATGTTTTCAAGAAATTTTTCGATTTTTAAAAGATATTGTGGAGTTTTTATGGATTTGATGGAGTTTTATGAGATTTATAATAATTTATATAACAGTATTTCAAGAGATTTTTCTGATTTTTGAAAAATTTTGTGGAATTTTAAAGGATTTCATGGAATTTGATAAGATTTCTAATGATTTTAAGGGATTTTAAATGTGAAGGAATTTCAAGAGGTTTCTAGGAATTTTTAGAGATTTTCATGAATTTTAACGTGGATTTCAAAAGATTTATGATTTTGAAAATTCTGGTAGAATTTTTAAAAGATTCTATAAAATTTTTAAGGATTTCATAGAATTTGACAAGATTTTTAAGAATTTTAAGAGATTATAAATGTTAAGAAATTCCAAGAGTTTTTTTAATAAATTTTTAGAGATTTTTGCTAATTTTAACTTGGATTTATAAGATGTCTATAATTTTAATGGTTTTTATGGATTTTTAGAGGATTTCAAAAGGTTTTTGGGAGTTTTAAGAAATCTTAACGAATTGTAAGAGATTTAAAGAATTTTAAAAAAGTCAAGAGATTTTAATAATTAAAAAAATATTTTATAAAATTTTAAAGAATTTTGTGAAATTTTATATTTTAGAAGATTTTATGTAATTTTAACGTAGATTTCAAAATATTTATGATTTTGAAAATTTTAGTAAGATTTTAAGAGATTTCAGGATATTTCGTGAAATTCTAAAGGAATTTATGCAATTTTTTAGAAATTTTAAAGAATTTTAAAAGATTTCGAGGAATCCAAGCGATTTTTAAAGTTTTTGTGAAATTTTGAGGAATTTAAAACGATTTGAAAGAGTTTCAAAGGGTTTGAAGGAATTAAAAAGTTTTTATTTTAAAAGGTTTCTAAAAATTGCAAGGGAATTTATGTGATGTACGAAATCCAAGAGATTTTTAGGATATTTCGTGAAGTTTTAGGGGATTTTAAAAGCTTTGCAAAAGTTTTATGAGGTTTTAAGGAATTTGAAAAATTATCCTGAAATTTTAAGGAATTTTATGAGTTTCTAATAATTTTAATTGATTTTTCTGATATTTAAATGATTTTGTCAGAATTTTAAAGGATTTCATGGAATTTGAGAAGATTTCTATGTAATATTTTTAAGGGATATAAAAGATATAAAGAGATTTTAAATGTTACCGTAAAATTTCAAGAATTTTTCTGGGAATTTTTAAGTTTTTCATTGAATTTCAAAGGGTTTCTAGGAATTTTTAGAGATTTTCATGAATTTTAACGTAGATTTCAGAAGATTTATGAGTTTGAAAATTTTTCTGGAATTTTTAAGGATTTCATGGAATTTGAAGCTATTTCCAAATCTTTTAATGGATTTTAAAGGATATAAAAGGGATTTTAATTGTCATTAATTAATTTAAAAGAATCTCAAGAAGTTTATAAAAATTGTAAGAGATTTATACGAATTTTAAGCGATTTCACAGGTTTTCAAAAGTTTCTTGGAATCTTTAGAGATTTTCACGAAGTTGAATAAAGATTTTAAGAGATTACTAAATGAATGGGTTTATTCCAAATGAAAATCGTTTATTTTTTAACGTGAATTACTTATTCTTGCCCTTTTATTAATTAATATTAAGGCAATGTGTACCGATAAGATAATCTCGAATATTTTGTTTTTATAGCATGCAGGTGGATAATTTCTTCGAAGTAGAATTTTATTACAATAATAATAGGATAGAATGTAGTTAACAAGAGATACTAGTAAGATATACGTATAATCGTATAGGACACAGTCATGTTAGATTATAGTATAGAACATATTACCGGATTGACGCAATAGCCCAATGACTGACGATTAATAGGCTCTCCTTTCCTGGAGCTAATTACTAATCTTTAGAAGACCCAGAACGAATGAGAACGAGATGGCATGACATTAATTTATTTCCTCTTTGAAACGTAGCCAAATTTTCGAGCTCTTTGAGCAAAATCAACATTCACGGTCTAGATTAGAAACTAGATCTCCAATTTCCTTTAGGATGTTGCATTTGTGTGTGCAATACTTTCTAGATATCATTTTTAAATTTCACTTCAATTAGAATATAATATAATTGCAAAGATTTTAGAATAAGGTTTTATATAAACTGAGTTCAGAAAATTTCAAGTGATCTGTAAAGATTTCAAAATATTATGTATGATTTTTGGTGATAATAGAAGATTTTATTAAAGGGATTTAGAAAATTCGAAAATGTTACAAAATATTTTAAAAGGGCTGAGAAATTTCAATATATTTCAAAAGAATTTTAAAAATTGACAAAGATTTCGAATGATTTAACAGATTATGAAAATCAGAAACATTATTTATATTTCAAAATTACTTGAAACTCTTTAAATTCATTTGAAGAATTCTGAAGTTCATTTTAAATTCTTTAAAATCACATAAAGTCTCTTAAATTAATTCTTTTGAAATTTTTTAAATACCATTAAATTTCGGAATATTTTGGAATATCAAAATTCAAAAATATTTTAGAGGACGCCATCTTTTCCCGAATAAAAATAATATTACGAAAGTAATACATTATTTATTAACGAAATTCAAATTCCCGAAATTTCTTTTCAAAATTTTTATTCGCTTCTACCAAAAATTCATTCAGAAGTTTTCTCAACAATTTTGTGACATATTCCACAATATTTCTTTTTATTTTCGGGAATCTAAAATTCGGTTATTTTATATTTTCTGGAAATTAAAAATATCTTCAAATTTCGTTAATAACCATTTTTGCTATTATTATAATTATGTTTTTTGCTAAAATTATATGTTTTCCATATTTTATCACATTCACTATTTTGTTTTTTCGGCAAAAATATGTTGTCCCTATATTTTAGAATATCAAGAATGTCAAGAACATCAAAACTATCAAAAATATCAATATCTGGAAATATCGATAGAATATTTTAATATATACACGAATATTTATTGATTATTGAGGGTACCAGAAATATCAGTGGTCACCCCTTCGCGAAATTATAACTTGAAGTCTCAAGCCCTATCCTATCTTCAGAAGATCTACCAAGCCATCTTCCAATTTCCCATGAGCATTCTGCATTACCGATGAGAGGTATAAACCAGAAAATTGATTAAATACAATTATATTGTAGATCTTGTCAAGTGCTAACAAATGATATTACATTACAAAGTGCACAAGATGTATATAGTTTAATTAATGAGGTAATTACATTACATGGGAGACAGGAATGAGCTTTACCAAGAAACCAACAGCGACTTCATCTTCAATGTCGCACGACGATTTCGCAGCGTACGACTGCACGGGCCATAGGCAAAGTCGGTATCTTCAGAGAGGCGCAAACTGCGGCTAATGTTGTTTTAATTAAGTAGGCGGTTAGTCGAAAGAATATAAGCTTCGTGATCTTTCTTTTCACTCGTCTATTTCCAGAGGTGGTGCACACACATGACACGTGTCCCTCGTCCGCTCAGACGCGATGGACGATTTCGTCTGACTAATCGCTGTCTTCCCAGTGTCTCTCGCTTATGGTGGATAGAGAAAGAAATAAAGAGAGTAAAAGAGAAAGAAATAAGGAGAGTAAAAGAGAAAGAAATAAGGAGAGTAAAAGAGAAAGAAATAAAGAGAGTAAAAGAGAAAAAATGCAAAATAATGAGAGTAAAAGAGAAGTAATGAGAGAGGAGAGATTTTGCAGACATCCTCATGATCTCTTTCTTCGAAGCCTGTCGACCCCTCCTCAAAAAGAGCTTTTCGTATGCAGTTAACTATCCACTGACAACGACACAGTAACACTGTTGTCATTGTCAAGATGACATTTGCAGAAGATGTTAACGCGCAACAGGATGTTCTCGTCATCTGCTAAAGCAAGTCAGATGCTAATTGCAGGAGGTGTGTGGAAAAAGGGGTCTCCGAGGTCACAGCTTAATACATTTAGTAGTTGAGACAGAATAATAATGCGAACCCAGAAAGGGGAGAGATTTCTTGAAATCCCATTATGAAGAACCTAAATGTGTTCTTGCTTTTTTCTTTTTCATGAAAACGTGTACAATGTACATTACACTCGGAATATCTGAGAAAATAGGAACTATAAATGCATGTCAAGTCTTTCAGACAAAGTAGGAAAGTCCTAAGTATCATCATCATCGTTAAATTGTTTTTTAAATAAGCTTGAAGTTGAAAGAAGAAAAACGAAAGCTTTTGCAATTCTTGTAAATTCTATAAAATCTTTTAAAAAAAAAAAAATTTTTTTTAAATCCCTGAATAAAATACCGTGACAAAAAAAATCTTATAAATCTCATAAAATATTTTATGTCATAAAAATCTCTTGAAATCTGTTCAAATTCGTGACAACCTCTTAAAATACCCAGAATCTTCTTGAAATCCTATCTTAAAAAAGTGGTGTCACGAAATGTCTGGAAAATCTCGCATACATTGTTGTTACAAACCTGATTGGCTTTTGAATGACTTGAAATTGTAACAAGAAAAACAAAATAATAAAGCACATAATGTTGATGTGCTGGTCTCTTAAAATTTTACAAAAAACTTCAAAATCCTTCAAAATTCGTTAAAATTGGTGAAAATATCTAAATATTCTTAAAAACTCTAAAAAAATTCCACGAAATCCTTAAAAATTCTACAAAATTTTTTACAAATCAGTAAAATATCTTGAAAATCCTGAAAATTATTACAAATCTGATAAAATACCATGAAAATCTTTAAAATTTCACAAATCTTTAATAAAACTCTTAAATTCTTTTAAAATGCCTTCAAATCCATTAAGATTTCATGAAATCCTTAAAAATTCACAAAATATTTTACTAATCAGAAAAATCTCTTGAAATCCCTAAAAATTTGACAAGTTTCAAAATTCTACTTCAAAAATCCCTTTATATCCTTTATATATCCTTTACAATTACAATGTATTATAATTATTAGAAATCTCATAAAATTCTATGCAATCTAATATTTCACAAAATCTTTTAATCATAAAAATTCCTTAAATTCGCTTAAAATCATTTAAAAATCATCAAAGTTCCTTAAAATCCATGAAAATCTCTAAAAATTCCTAGAAACCTTTTGAAATTCCTTAAAATTTGAAATCCCTATAAATAATTAGAAATCTCACCAAATTCCATAATATCCTTAACAGTTCTACAAAATTTTAAAAAAATTAGACAAATCTCTTGTAATCTTTTAAAATTATTAGAAATCTTATAAATTTTCATAAAATCCCTCGCAATACTTAGAAATCTTTTTAAATTCCTTGGAATTCCAGGATAACATTTAAAATTCCTTATTAAAACTTACGAACTTTTTGAAATTTCTTAAAATTCTACGCAATCTTTTTAAAATCCTCAAACTCTTTATAATTTTCGTAAGAATCACTTAAAAATTGTCAAATTCCCTTAAAATTTCTAGAAACCTCTTGAAATTCCTTTCTAAAAATTTCTCAAAAATCTCGAGTACTAGTGACATAAAGTTATTATGACGCAGATAAAATTATTTTTCATAAGGAGGATAGGTCTATGAAAAATGAATCAGATTTTGATGACGTCATCAGCTGTTAACAATTCTTAAAGATTATTCCACTATATATTACGGTTTCTTTCTTTTACTACTCTTACGATCAGTTTTTTGAGAATCATGACCAAGGATAAAGAAAATTTTAATAAAGAAGAGGGATATTTTAATAAGAACAGCTGTGTGAGTAAATATATAAGACACGGAAATTAGACAATGACTAGGTACATCGCTTAAATCAACCTACGTAATCCCTTCTTGTAATTCGAGATCAACTTGCACGTTCTCCTGCCATAGGGAAGTGAATCAATTTTTTCTTCTTATTTCTAATTATCGAATGAAGCGTTTTCGTCGAAAGCTGTGCTAATGTTACTACACCTGCTTTCTTCTCCACTTATATACATTTCCGCCGTCTTCGCCTCTTCGCCGAAGTAATTTGGTTGAACCTCATATGTTAATCAACGTCGCAGTTGCAATCGCGCCAAGAACTCACAGGAATTCATCTGCCTGCTCTATACAGTCTACAGGCTCTGTAATATACACATTTATACAGAACCGAGGCACGACAAGATAATTTTGTCGAGCCTCGCCTCTCCTTAAATTTCTTTCTCTTTTTTTTTTTTTATTATATATTATTATCATGATCAGTAAATTAATCGCACCCCCGCGATGCCATTGGCAGGTCGTTGTGTTTCACTTGCGTTGTCTTGTTTTTTAGAAAGAATTAAAGCGAAAGTTTATCCCGAATTTTTATTTGAAGAAGTGCGAATTCATAACGAAATTAATTCATTCTAAACGAAATTAAAAATTTTATATTGGCATATTTTAAACATTTTTTTTTATTTTGTTTTTGGGAATTCATTTCAAGTCGTTCCTTTCCTTGTATATATCAGTAAATATTTTTTTTGTAATTTTTACATTATTTTTATATTTTTTGAACTCGTATCAAAAAATTGGCGCTTTTTTACTATGCCCAAAAAAATTTTATTTGAACCAAATAAACGTATACTTGCTACAGAGCCAAAAAAAAATATCTTTGAATTAAATAAAATTTATTTGATTCAGATATTTTTTCTTTGATTTTTTTTTATTCAAAGAAATTAAAAATTTCATTTGTTTATTTTGGGGTGCAGAAATAATAGAATTATAGAATAATTATAATACTATTAAAACATACAATTTTATTTATCTAGAAACAAATTTGGAATTCGTTGGATTTTTTAAAGGAATTTAATAAAAGGGCACAAAAATACACTTTTGACATTCTAATTAATTAAATTATCGTGCATCTAATTAAGAAAATAATCTTATTTATTCCGAAAGAAAAATTCGCATGTTTTAAATATTTTAATACATTTTCGGATTTTATAAAACTGTTTTTGATAAAGAATTACTGCACGAAAGCGAAAAAAGGAATGAAAATAAATGCAGACAAGATATATGGAGTTGAAAATATAATTAATCGTGTTTAAATAAACAAAGAATATAAATATTTAATTCTGTCGGTATTGTAGGGGACTTTGAACTAAAGAACTGTTACCCTATTAGGATATACGATGTAGTGAAAGGAACTGCTTTATAGTGGGTAAGGGACCAGCAGAATAAAAGAGCAATTGTTGCCAACAGGTGGTAGGAAACTATCATACCATCTACAAATATATTTGCACTCCGCTATTATCTTTTTTAAAAAAAGCAAAATTTGATTTTTTTAGAGTAGAACATATATAAACTTTAATTCATACATAAAAAAATTGAATAAATAGTTTAAAGCATTTTACAAAATATATTTAGCTAACAAGTTTAAGACCTCAAGCTATAGATGGCAGAAGTACCACAAAAATGACAATTTTCTTAAAAATATATTTTTAAATTGACTTTTAGAACAACGTACTTATCATTTTATTTTTAAATCCTTTATAAACAATTATTTTTTTTTAAATAGCTTTTTCTCTTTTATCAGAATAATAAATTATATTACAAAATGAAGAAACTAGGTTTTAGATATTGGGTATTTTGGTATCTGGGCTGAAACTTAAATAATGATTAGGCACTGGTATTTGCCCATCATTTTCAGCTTCATAAATCTAAATGAGAAACTTTTTATGGTAAATAGATTCGAGATCAAATAAAATCAAATTAGATTAAGTGAATCTGAAATATCACGAAAACCTTTAATCATAAAAAATAAGAAGTAAATATCGATCATGAATCTTGCGAAACTGAAGAACGTGATAATTTCATTGTTCCGCAACCTTCTGAGAAGTAGTTTCGCTATTGAAATTGGATGGCAATTTTACAAGTAAAATTCTAACGAGAAATAACTGGGAATTGCAATAGTCCACTTTTTATCCAAATAGTTAAATAAATCGATCGATTCTGGAAATAACGGATATATAAATTTTCATACCTTAATAAACTTTAATCAGCTGAACCTATTGCTAAAAACTACTCGTCACGAATCGTCAAACACGCTATTTAATTCCGAGCTTAGCCGCACGCTACTAATATTCCTTCTAATCTTTTATAAAATCCACTACATACGTATATTTTATGTCACTACAACGTCATCATTTAGATTTAACGATTTCTTATTTTTATAAAACTTGTATACATTTCAGAACAATCTGATACTAAATTAACTTATTTAACATATTTACACGTTATTATTATTTTTATTGTTCATGCATGCACTATATATCTTTCATTGTCGTGATTTAATCTCTCCACGTTCCGCATAAAAATCGATTTCTCCTCATTCGTCGGAGAAATCGTTTTTTATGAGAATCGAACACGCAGGAGCTGTTATTCATTCCTTAAGTAGCTGGAGCATTTTCAAAAATAATCTTGTGCTTCAAAAGTTATAGCAAGATATGATAGTCACCTTTTCAACGAGTTCTTTTTTTATTTTTTCAGAATTACGAAAACAGAGCATGCGTTTCATTAATCTGGTTCTCAATTAACGGTAAGTGGCAAGATAAAAATATTAAATGACTCTTATTACTCAACCGATAGACTCGGGATAAGCTGAACCAAGTATGCTTAAGGAAAAACGAGTTTGCCGCAATCGCAATGTTTAACGTTTTGCTGGTGTAACAAGAATAAGAACATGCCAACTTTGAGAAATTATATTCCGACTGATTAATCGTTTTGTCGCGTTCAACTATCTCGAAAACATAAAACTACGGAAACTGAACGCGTTTAGTGAGAGGTAAAAGGATATCTGAAAAATAATCATTTGTCAATGCGGAATTTATGTTTTATCGTATTTAAAGGTAGCTTTTTAATCTATCAAAAATCCTAATCAGCAGACTTTCAAGTTTTCTGTTTTTTTTCTGTTAGGAAAATTTATGAAAAATTTATTTTTCATGCAAAATACGAGATCCAAGAAACCAGATAGCGGTCGGCTAATATATTTTCTTTTACCTCACAAATTTTCAATGAGATATTTTAATTATTTTAAAAATAAGAAGGTGGAAAAGAAATATCCGGACGGTAATTCGTGACGTCATAGTTTCGTAAATTATTACGTCACTATTTACTGACTGTAC
The DNA here is from genome assembly GCA_900474325.1 of Synergus umbraculus. NCBI lineage: Eukaryota > Metazoa > Arthropoda > Insecta > Hymenoptera > Cynipidae > Synergus > Synergus umbraculus. Next base: position 30,107 of record UCOK01015658.1, read on the forward strand.
CATTAATATTTTCTCCGGGTTCTTCTTTTCAAATTAAAGAAGATATCTTGCTGAAATTTTCGGAAATGACAGAAAATATATCAGTGCACGTTCGTCTTCTCATTAAATTTTGTATTTTTTTTTTAATATTGCAATTTTAATTAATTTTTAACTTTTTAATGGAAGTGAAAACAGGGCTTTAGTGCCCTGACTAATAATTAAAGAAAAGTTCTAAAGCCCTGTTCCCACTTACATTAAAAAGTTCATAATTAATTAAAATTGGAGTATTTAAGGAAAAACTTTAGTTTAAAAATAAACATCCGGGTTCACCATTTGTCTTTGAAAATTCCTAAGGTCAGAAAAATCGACTGATTGGTATAGATTCAAGAAAAAGTGATTCATTAAGGGGCAGAATTAGTTTAACGTCCCAAAAAAGACGATTTTCGCGAATTTATTTAAAGAAAACTATTGCGTCGAATATTTTGTGATTTTGTTTGAAAATTTGGTAGTTTTTTCCATAGGAAATTGACATTAAGTATTTCACTGATGAATCGGTGATTTGAGACTTTTCACTGATCAATTCAGTCATTAGTCACTGATTATCAGTAAGTTCTTATTAATTTAATTAGTGAACCGAAATAACCTTTACAAATTTCAATATATTATACTTATTATTTTTGAAAATCAAGTTCCAAATTCATTTTTTATTTTCAGTAATTGTGGAAATTTTGAATTCATAAAAGGTGTACAAGTGCTGCCAACTATCGGTCCACATTATTCCTTTGTACTGATTCAATCAGTGACTTTTGTTCACTGAATGAATCAGTAACTTTTCACTGATTATCAGTGACCGGATTCTAGCTATTTGAATCATTGAGATTTCACTGATTCAGATTTAGGGAGTAAACAAGTACTAAATATACTCTGTAAATCTGAATTTGTGAAAAGTGAGCCACTAATTTACTTTAATGAAAATTTTTACTAATTATTAGTTGTATTTCACTACTTCAATTCGTAGTTTTCAACTTTTCACTAAAGTTTTAGTTAAAAATAACTAACAATTAATAGAATTTTTCACTAAAGTAAATTAGTAACTCACTTTTCACTAATTCAGATTTAGAGAGTAGTTTTAAAAAAAAACCAAAGTCGGGAATGATTTGTATTCGATCTGAAACTACAATTTTAAAAATACATTGAATTAAACGCGTTCAAAGATAAAAAATACTGATTCAATCGTTATAAATCGATAAATATCACCAAAAAAAATCTAAATAACTCGTTCAAATTCACCCGGCAAAAAACTGTGATTTTTTAGAAAGTTTCACACTAGTTGTGCTCCTTAATGAAGTGACTAGCATCATTAATTAAATGTAGCCACATAAAGTGTATTTCTTAATCCGTGTAGCATTGGTGTTTAAATTTTATGCATAATAAAAGCTAATGCACGTTAGTAAACAACGTCTGGCAGATAGGCGAGACCACGCAATGAGACTCTTTGTAGGTACGGCAGTCTTGGCGAGAGATCGGCCAAGAGGGTCTTATCGTTGGAATGTTAAAAGGCCGCCTCTTCGTCAAGTTGAATTTATTCGAATTAAAACCTCGGCAGGGCCGCGGGCAGACTACTCTCTCGAGATAAGAAAGCTCGTTGCGAACCGGAATGGACCGTACCCGGGGCCCAATCGGGCCCACAGCCGTACCTGGGCCACTCTTGGACACACCGGACTTTGCTTTATGCGGACACTTTATGCCCCCGATTGCGAACGACACCGGAACGCTCTCAACCCAATACTGATCGGGCCCCTTATTCTGATCGCAAAAACAACGAGCGGTTTAATTTAGAGTTCGTAGAACCAAGTGGTTTTCGCCGCTGAGTTTGCCTGCTTTCGATGCCGGCACGCGTTTCATAACCACCTTCAATCGCTTTGATAAACTTGAAATTATGCGGAACTTGAAACGACGAACATTAGTCGTAAATTATTTTTAAGAAAATGGATATACCATTTGAGTGATTATTTATCTCTATGGAGCCACTTATGAAGTCTTGATTTCCAAATTTATTAGTGGAAGAGAACATTCTCTTGTCTCAGAAATTTCGAACGGTCAAGGAAAGAATTTAACATTCGGTAGAAGTTTGAGACTTCTAATCTGACGAATTTTTTTGACATTTATTGATTGGAATAAAATTATCTTTGATTCCAACAAATTTTTTTTGAATTAAACAAACAGTTTATTTAAATTAAAATTATTTTAAAAGAAAGAAAGTTTTCTTTAATATAAAGGACTTTTAGATTTGAGTTATTAAAATAAGAGTTTTGATTTAAAACAAGTTTTTTTCTGAGTGTGAATTATTTAAGGATTTTAAGAGATTTATAATGATTTTGAGGAATTTCAAGAGGTAAAAAGACTTTTAAAAACTTTAAAAGTTTTTAAAAGTTTTTAAACTTTTTTTAAAAAAGGATTTTTAGAAATGTCAGGATATGCTAAGAGATTTTTATTTTATGGGGGATGTTTAAAAGTTTAAGAAAATTTGGTGTTTGTAGAATTTTAAGGGAGTTTTTTATAAATTAAAAAAAATATCCTGGAATTATAAGGCATTTTAAAGAATTTTAAGGGATTTGAAGTGATTTTTATTATTTTTAAAAGATTTCCTGATATTTTAACAGATTTTTAAAGATATTTTAAAACTGTTTTCGAACTTTTTAAATAAATTTAAATTACTGGATTTGGTAATAAAATGGATTGAACCTTGGAAATCTTTTTAATTCTTTTCAAACCCTTAAAAATAAGCTTTAAAATCTAGACGGATTTTTTTTTGAAAGATTCTCACTGAAATAATTATTTGACTTAAAATAATTTATTTATTGAAACATAAATCATAGGATATGTTTTTGCAAACAATATTTGATAAAAAAAAATCGTCTGAAACTTCAGTCCAATGAATTTAATGAAAAATTCATTGAATTCCTAAATTTCCTTTCAACTGACTCACTTTTACGGAATTTCTTTGTATCCTCTTTTTATCATTTAAAAGAATCCTGCCTTGAGAAACTAAAGAATTGTCTCCCGATGATTTTTTAGTACCTAAGCTTTTAATTCTGAATGAATTCCAGAATTTCTGTTTAAATCTGTAATTTGAAATTATTCTGTGGCTTCCATTGTTTAAGCAAGGAAATATAAATAATATAATTAATATTAATTCATATTTAAAAATGCATCACTTTGAAATGAAGCAACTCCAAGAAACTCTATTTATAACTTTTTTTTTGTTTTAATTTAAAACGGGATGTAGTAGAATACTGAAATTAAGTGTTCAGCGTAGTTAAGAACTTTTGTGTTCTTCCTGTTATGTAGTAGCTCCAGGAATCACTTAAATTTTGCAATTCAAATAAATATTGTAGGAGGGTCGATATTTTTCAGCTGTTATACCTGTTTGCAATTGTAATTTGCTTTCTCGAGAAAAAGTCGTCAGGGTTGCTGACAAGTCGCTTCCTAAAGATCTTAACTTAGGTTCAGTCATAATGATAATCGTACCCAGAAACTTCTGCATACTAATCTCGGCCTCTTGAATTCCACGCTTAAGTCAACTCTAAGAAATTCGCGCTCGGCAATTTTTAAATGTCTAAACTCTTTAAGAAAAACAGCGAGTCAGCAGGAAATTAAATTTATTTGCATTTTCCCGTTAGTCAGAGAATACATTTTTTAAATCTATGCCAAGGTTCTAAAAAAACGGTTCCACTTGTCGAATAACCAGCAGGAATAAATTACAAAATTGTAATTTACAATTTACATTCAATTCAATTTTTTTTAAATAAGAAAAAATATGAAAATTGGAAAAAAATGAGAAATTTAATATTCTGAAAGTGTAGAAATTAACTGACAACTGAAAGTGAATGAAACTGGGGTTTGGGTCTCTGATCTGATAAAAAAAAACCGAGAAACGAACCACAAGGATTCGATGGCCATAAAGGGCATAAAGTGGTCGTATTCGCGAATGATAGGTCTGAGCAAAAGGCACAATCTGTCTTCATGGATGTACATTATGCAGGCATTAAGGAGCCAAATAATCCTTAAACGTTTCCAATGGACAATCAAGATGAACTTAAATGTCTCACATAAAAAGGGCCGGACACGATTTATGTTTGATTGCAGACCCGTGGGTCAAAGGTCACAACAAATGAACGTCGCTGATGGGATCGAATAGAAATTATGGGTAATCCTATACATAAGAAATCTCTTCACTAATTCTATGCCTCGATCTGCATAGACCTTGAAAACCCAACTTGGTATCAGTTCATCCTCAACTGATACCATCTTTCCAATTTTTATATTCTCATATTTTTATAAAAGTCTTGCCACTTTCATCAAGAGTCATTGCGCTAGGAGTGGAGGAAAATATCCGGTCGGATTTTATACGAGTTATTTGGCAGTCAGCCCTTTGGTTTGAAGTTACAATAATGACTACCTTGAAGTCTTATCAGAAGTCATTTTATATGGCATAAGCTCGCATATGTACTTATTTCTTACATACGTGATGTAAATTCGAAAGATCTCTCCCAACTATCCCTTTTGCTCATCATTTTGTCTCTCCCTCCTCAATTCCTCATTTCGCCCCCTCGCCCTCTCTGGCTTTCGACTTTAGAGCTGAAAGAAGTGACTAGATTACCGAAGATAGTCATCTTTAATTATCTGCCAGGACCTGCCAGTCTCGGTAATTCTCGTCCGTCGAAAAACAATATCCTGTCGAGTCGTGGGTATAAGATCGTCCAGGTCCTCATTTACCGACGTTTAACTCGGATTGGACTCTTTTAACAGTGCTGCGAACAACGGCCAAGTGACGCCAGTCAGGATGGTGGTGAGTGGCGGGAGAATTAAAAAAATAATAAAAAATAAGAAGAAAAAAAGAAACGAATGGACGGAACGACGGAGAACATTCGTATCCGCTGAAATTGCCCGACCATTAGCGATACTACGTTATTACGCTCATCGTTTTTTAACCCCGGTATACTCGCGAGGGGCCAGCGGCCATCTTGGAATATGAGATTGAGTCTGAGGCCCTCCTTATGGGATCGGTTAATTTGATACGTTGTATCGATAGTACTTTGCTCGTTCTTATGGTGCACAATTAATATTTTATACCCGTCGTTTATATTTTTTTTATCTGTTGTTTATATTTTTTTATCCGTCGTTTATATTTTTTTACCTGTCGTTTATATTTTTTTACCCGTCGAATTTTCATTGCGAGCAGTGACATTTTTCCTCAATTTACGAATTCAGATTTTTAACTTTATATCCAGGAGATTATTAGATTATTTAATTTTTAATTTGTTATGAGACGAATGAATTTTTTTTCTCGGTGTTTAGGTCTCAAATATAATAGTTAAAGGCTTGGATAAAATAGTTGGAGAGGTGGCGTGGCTCGGATGGTAGCTTGCTTGCTTTATATTCCGGAACTTTTTCTATTGCATATTTATTTTTAATTGAGAGTTTTTTAATATGCCTGGAAACCTGGAATTTGTTTACAAGCTTTTAAGTTTTGTTAAATTTAATTACTTGGAAGATTAGATTTTTTTTTAAGTCAATTGTAAGCTAGCAAAATTCTGGTCAAAATGAGCACAGAACTTTATCCATTTTTTAAGATATTGCAAAAAACGTCTTTTAATGTTTTATAAAAATTTCAATAACTTTCGAAAAAATGAATATTAAATGTTGTATTAATAATAATATTAATATAATATATTAATATAATATATTAATATATTGTATTAAATATTGCTCAATATCACCTGATTAGTTGAAAAATAATAAAAAAAATCAAAGGAATGCAAATAATCCATAGAAATTCACCTTTAAAATGGGCCTAAAAAATTTTGTTAATTTAAAAAACTTTGTCTATTGCATATCTAATTTTAATTCAGAGTTTTTTAATATTTCTGAAAACCTGAAATTTAGTTACAAGCTTTTAAGTTTTGTTAAATTTATTTACATGAAAGATTAGATTTTTTCTTTTAAGTAAATTGTAAGTTAACAAAATTCTGCTTAAAATGAGCCTAGAACTTCATACATTTTTTCAGATATTGCAAAAAACGTCTTTTAATGTTTTATAAAAATGTCAATAACTTTCGAAAAAATGGATATTAAATGTTGTATTAATATTAATATAATATATTAATATATTGTATTAAATATTGTTCAATATCACCTCATTAATTGAAAAATTATTTTAAAAATCAAAGGAATGCAAATAATCCATAGAAATTCACCTTTAAAATGAGCCTAAAAAATTTTTTTAATTATAAAATTTTTTAGTCTCGTTTTAAAGGTGAATTTCTATGGATTATTTGCATTCCTTTGATTTTTAAAGTTATTTTTCAACTAATCAGGTGACATTGAACTTTTCATGGGTTTTAAGTAAAAAAAAAACCCGTGTAAAATACAGAGCATGTAAAAATGTAAATTGAAAAATATACAATTATTTCAAAAAGTCGATCGGATTCCATAGAATTTACCTTTAAAATGATCCCAAAAAATTTTAGAAATGTGCATTATTTCGAAAATTAAGGATGTTTTTATAAATCATTAAAATTTGACGTTTATTGTAATATCTTTTTCAAAAAATCACAAAGTGACTTCGTTCTGGGCTTATTATTTGTAAATTGTAAAATGTACAATTATTTCAAAAAGTCTATCAGATTCCATAGAATTTACCTTTAAAATGATCCGAAAAATTTTAAAAAATTTGCATTATTTCGAAAGCTAATATTTTTATAAATCATTAAAATTTGACGTTTATTGCAAAATATCTTTTCTAAAAAATGACAAAATGACTTCGTTCTGGGCTCATTTTAAGCACGATTTTGTTAACTTAGCAATTTATACATCTTTTTCATAATCTGACTACAAGATTATTATTATTACCCTATATATTAAAAGATTATAAGATTATATTATTATAATCTAAATATCGTTAACAATATCCAAAGACTAATTAACCCGGCCGGTTCCAATTATTATTTCAACCATTTTCTACATGACAGATGTTCAAATAGACGACGCAAATGTTTCTCGCTTCGATTCTCATCATGCAGTCGCTAATGACTGTCAAATAGTTCCATGATTTTTTTTTTGTCTCCCTCTTAGTCTGTAATCAAGGGCGAGTAACTTTCACGGATCTGAAGATATACTTAAATATAAGTTTTCTGCTTGTCACAGAATGAAAAAAGGTAGAAAGTAAATAATAAGGGAAGCACAGACAAAACAGGAAACGATGTTTTCCTTCGTACGGCCACAGTTTTGATCAATATCTTTCTCAAATTGGATCGTCTGCATTTCCTTCTATTTGTAATTTGTGACAGGTTTCACGATTATATAGATAATAATTTCATCTAAATGACGAAAAAATTATTCTATTTCAAAAGACACCTATTATTTTCTCTTCTCGATTAAATAAGTTTACTAACGATCCAAAAAAAACAATTTCTCTTTTGATTCCAATTTTTTATAGAACATAATCAGATGGTCCTAAAAACTTCAATGTATAAGTTCGTCATTTAAAAATATTTTATTTCAATTTAATAGAAAACAATACCGGTTGCATAAATCTGACATTTTATTTTATTTATTCCAAATTCCATAGACATTTCTTTTCTCAGACAAATAAAGAAAGTTATGAAGAGCGAAACGATAAATATTGAATCAATACCAAGCTTAATGAGCAATTGTTGCCAATCAGTGAAGCTAAAAGTACAATAAATGAAAAATGATTTACGGTTGGATATATTTAGATTAACTACGGATTCCAGGCATTCTATTATGCAAAAGCGTAGATCGGATCACTCGACGATAGAACTTTATGTAAATTTCATTTTAGTCGCAGACAGGTTTCAATTATGAAGCTAATTACTGATTGATGATTGCTCCTTTAACTCTTTAAAATCATCACGTTCTTTATTCTATTCTATTTCCTGATTTTACGTCACTTTCTGTTTTTCTAGATTTTTTTTTCTTATAGGCCTAAAAATTATTGCAATACTGTCTTAAAAATACATTTAATTTATGCAAATCATTTTTAAATTTCATGACATTTAATAATAATAATAATAATAATAACACTCATGAAAGTGTTTTAGACAATTGAATAATACGATTTGAGTTTTAAATGTGATAGATACTCGAAACTTAAAAAACATCGACATCGCTCAGTTATTCAACTAATCCAGTTGGATATCGACAGATCACTGAGTGAAGGGTGTACGCTTTTTTCCCTCGATCAATTGGCATTTTTTGTTTGGCGTCATGGGACTACAGGTGCGCGGGCTCAATTGGCCATACAATTTTTTTTCGCGAATGTGCACGCGTTTTCCTTGTTTTGTGACGCTTCATGCTCGTACATTCTTCATTTCGCAAATATTTTAACGTAAAAATACCAAATTCAATTAGCATTGAGCTACTCGCCCGAGAGAGCATTTTCATGTTTTCGTTTTATTGTCGACTGCACCCCTGTTCCTACTTTTTTTTTATTCGTGACACAATGTTGTACCATGAATATTGTACACAGCTTCTGACAACGATAAACTGAAAACATGCGATGTAATTTTTTCTCTGTAAACGAATTATCGAGCTATTTTGATTAACAATGCGTTTCTAAATCGTATTACAAGTTATACAATTATATATTACAATTATCTATGACAATTATAAAGATAATTGTGGAATGAAAAGAAATAATATTTAGCATCTGTTTATTAATTTAATTAATTATTATTTTAATGAATACACTGGCAATTAACATTTTGTGGCTTAATTCTTGAAGCAATTTATTGTTCGCACAAGATCGCATTAATAAATTTGTTATTTTGAATTAAAAACATTTAAAACATGCTTTTCAAACTGGAAATTAATTGAATTAATACGCTGGCTTTAATTGATTTCAATTGTTCGGATATAATCTGCTGTTTCTTGAAAGGAATTATAAAATACACAAAATAAAATTGTGTATTTAAAGAAGTACTGCATGCAATGTCGGAAGAATGATGAAAATGCAGAACAAGATCCCTGATAAATTCAAGTAAATTACTCGACATAAAATGAGCATAATGATTCCGATATAACAGCATACAATTTTCACTCACGCAACACTTTTATGGCTCTGCATGGCATAAATCGAAGAACATAAAATATATTGTTGAGAAATAATCATGCGAAGTAGATTTAACGAGACTAATTTAAAGAAAACTTTGAAATGAAGTCTTTATTTTTTTTGTTATTTTTTATTTGTTTTATTTTGTTTATTTACTTATGGTATATAATGGTTGTGCATTATACACTCGACACGTATTTCGATATTTCTCTCCAACCTTTACAATTTCGGAACTCGATAATTATAATTATAATTGAAGGGCAGTAAACACTGAGTAACGTGATCTGCAAAAAAGTTATGTGTTACGGGGACAATCCACTATAAATAATTGTCTGCAATAGTAGCAAATAAAATTTACCTCGACTCGCCAGTCAAGATTTAACACTGCATTTCCCAATAGAAATCAAGTTACAATCAGAATCGAAAAGCTCTCTCGAATAAAACTCGTAATAAAACGTATATAGAACCAGATTATTGATCATTTATAATCGGGGCCCTGATGAGGTTCCACGTTTCAATCCGCGTTGGCCAAATATGATGATTTTCGCTCGGATTTTCCAAAATCTGTTGGTATAATTTAAAAAATTATAAAATTTATAAAGTTCAAATCCCTAAATTAAAAAAAAAAAAAAAAAACAATATTTAGAGGAATATCTTCTTCTTTCCCTTATTTCTGTCGAATATCGACAAAATACCCAGTGCACTGATGATCCAATTTCAACTAAATATAAAGCAACCCTCCACTTATAAAATTATTACAAAAACCCAAAAAAAACTACTCAATACGTTCTCCAGTTCCGAAAAGCATACCTCCCCAAGAGAATGCACATCTCTATTTATTACCCAGGACAAATAGCTCATAGCAACCCACAGACCGCCTTTTTGCCCCTCGACTCTGTTTTGCCCCATCTTCGCTCTTCAATTTATCAAAATAAGCGGACAGACGTACCAATCATCAAGAAAGTAAAAACCACGAAAACAGAAGATAAAAAGTCGGTACAAAAGGGAGAATGAGGGGAATAAAGTGAGCGATGGAAAGAAAAGAGAGAAAATAAGTGAAGTTAAAGTAAGGGGTATCAGTGAGGTTGGAAGCTGGGGTAATGGGGTGGGGCAGGGGGGGGGGTTGGTATAGTGGAGGGCTGCTCTAATCCCAGCACGGCAATCCAATATCCATTCTGCGAACGATTCAGCGCAGTTGTGCAGGAAACGAGCGCTCGTCCATTTCAGCTTCGTTTACTTACTTCTCTCGTCTGGCGGGCAGGAAAATCGCCGCCACGACTAACCCGTTGCGCCCGCCAGTTCCGAGAGTGAACGTCGCATTTGCGCCGCATTATCCTGCACAGTTGGTGCACCAACTATACCGGCACAGACATAACCATAACCTCTAATCGGGTGCGCGCGCAGCTAGGGCTCTCATGCAACTCATGGAGAGCGCCTCGTATATTTGTGTGCGCACACTCACACCGTTCAATTCGTTTGACTTTGGCGTGAGGCTGAGATTAAACTGTGGAGGCGCGATTACGATCCAACAGAATCCGATTGGCCGACTGTTCGTCGAACGACTGGGGCGGAGCAACCGTAATGAGTTTCTAGCTCAGTACTCTCTTCTCCCTCTCTCTCTTTCTCTCTCTTTGTTTCTTTCTCTTTTTCTCTCTCCTGGCTGTCTCTCTTCTTTCTCCCTCTAGCTCATTCTTCTCTTTACCTTTTTTCCACTTGTCTTTTTGTCCTCTCCCTTTTTTTGCCTTTTATCGTACCTCTTTCTCATGCTCGTTCTTCTGCGCTATCGTGTCCTACAGATGGCTGCTGTGCAAGATTGCCCCGGTTCTTTTTTATACTCCTTGCACCGTCAAGGCGGTCCTCTGTACGCCTAGTTTGCTCGACTTTTTGCCTTTTATCTCTTCGCCCCTTATAGACTGCACTCTGTAGAGAGTTTGCTTGAACGACGGTCCTGTTTGTAGATAGCCGTAAACATAAATGGGAAAGTAAAGTATGATACGAGTACGTAATAGGCATGCGTATTACGTGGAATAACGCAATTCGAAATGCGCTTAGAGAACGTGTTTCTTGCGGAAAAAGTGATTGAACTGAGAGGAAAAGCGGCGTTTCAAGTAAATGAAGTTTCCAGTTTTTTTTTTCTGCAATTCTTGCATTTTGCATTGGGGATTTATGAGGAGTTTTAGCTGGTGATTGATGATTTAGATGCGTGATTACATTAGATTGAATTTACCGTGGGATGCATCTGTATATAGAAATTTTTGTTGAGCTACCAAACTTTTTTTGGGTCTTTTTGCTGGCCTAATAAAACTGCATTGTTGATTTGAAAAAAATTGTTTGTGGACCGGTAATGAAATCTGATTTCGATCGGATCGGGTGCACCCCATTTGCCCCACACCATAAAAATACGCCCAAAGTGCACCCCATTTGCCCCACGCCACAAAAATACACCTAATTTGCCCCACACTACAAAAATACGCCCAATTTGCATCCCATTTGCCCCACACCACAAAAATACGCCCAATTTGTACCCCATTTGCCCCAAACCTCAAAAATACGCCCAATTTGCCCCATACCATAAAAATACGCCCGTGTCAAAATTGTTAACCCTGACCCAGACCGGTGATGAAACTCCCGGCCCGATCGGGCCAGGTCTGGGCCTGGTCGGGCCGTGTGTTTCGTTCCCAGTATGAAATTCCCTGATCTGGACCCGATCGGGGCCAGTTTCCCCAAGCTGGGCCATTGCAAAATTTCTACAACCCGTGTAGAAATTTTGCTGTGGCCCCTGTCGAGCCCAGATCGGGTGATTTCAAACCGGTGATGGAACATGGAACCCAACCGGGCCCAGATCTGGCTAAATCAGTCAAAGTCTAGCCTCGATCGGGCCAAGTCTGGGCCAGGTCAGGATCCGCGTTCCATCACTGGTCTGGGCCAGGTTTGGGAATTTCTACACGGGAAGGAATAGAGAGAAAAAAATCGAAAAAGGACTGGAATTAACCGGTCCCGTGTAGAAATTTCCAAATCTGGGCCAGACCGGTGATGAAACGCCCGGCCCGATCGGGCCCCGATCAGGCCTGGTCGGGCCGTGTGTTTCATGCCCGATCGGGGCCACAGCAATATTTCTACTCGGGGTATAGTAGTGTAGAAATTTTTCTATGGCCCCAGCCGGGCTCAGATCGGGGAACTCTGGTCTCGATATCGGGGGGTTTTATTCTCGGTCTGGCCAGGTTTGGAAATTTCTTCTTCAAGTATGCCCGTGTAGAAATTCCCAGACCTGGCCCAGACCGGTGATGGAACGCGGAACCTGACCGGGCCCAGACCTGGCCCGATCGGGGCCAGACTTTGCCCGATTTAGCCAGATCTGGGCCCGGTCTGGTTCCGCGTTCCATCACCGGTTTGAAATCACCCGATCTGGGCCCGACAGGGGCCACAGCAAAATTTCTACACGGGTGGCTGTATCATAATATGGCTTTAAGAAGGTCCAGTGTATAGAAATTGCGCTGTGGCCCCGGTCGGGCCCATATCGGGGATGAAACAAAAGCGAATCTAAAAATCAATGTGACTCGAGTCGAGTAAAATATTTAGTAACACTCGTTGGATTCCCTTTTAACCGAATACGAATGAGCCGGCATCTTTGTAGATCTTGCATGATTTAGTAGAATTGAATCTCTTTCAATCTGACGTCAACTCCTAAACTTAGAACAATAAAAAGATAAAGGAAGCGAAAACCCTATTTTCTATTTAATTCTTTACATTTAAAAGAATAAATTCAATGTTCCCAAATCAGTGTGATTTTCTTCCTATATTTAGGTCTTTAGTGTTTTGATCCTTCATTGGGAAATATATAAGTAGGTCAAATTCTTCAGTGAGAAACTTAGTGTTTTTTTTTCCTTTATGGGTTTTCTTAGTGGTTTTCATTATAAATACATCACGAAGTAATAGTAAAATATATAGTAATAGTGAATATCTTTCCATTTTACTTAAAAAAACAGAAAAATTATTAATATCTAAAAGTCTGAGTGAGTATAATATTTGAAAATCGAAAATCCTCGAGAATTTTACATCTCTTTTAGTGGGAAATTTTGTTTAATGGGAAATCAGGGGGGAAACCACTTGAATCATCTGAATAATTCAATGATTTGAATTATTGCTACAATAACTAGCCATCTACATAGATAAATATTTTTGTGCAGCGTTTAAGCAAATTAAAGTGATAAATTAGAGCGATACCCTCTGACCACACTGATATCTTCTTGAACTCGTATAATTCCCTTTCAAATCACCGCCCGACTTTATTTCATGAAATAAAATAAACCACCCTACGCTTAGGAATTCGGAGTCTGTAATTTGCGATTCAGTCAAGCGCTCGAGCCTAAATAAGCGATACGTGGGTATATTGTTGAGGTAAGCGTATAATACAAGTTGGAATGAGCAAGGCGTAAAAGGAAAAAGAGGACTATGATAGGGGCCTAATCGCGTTATAGTTCTCTCGCAGGGTCGATGTATTCGCCATCTTGTTTTCTGCTCACGTCGCGCCGTAAAACAAAGGAACATTGAGTGAGCGCGCGCAGAGAATACGCGTTTCAATATTTAATCCCTCATTATCGGGACTGAGGCCAGGCTTTTGAGACAATTGGCAATTTTACTACCCAATAAGATCCCACATTCTATAGCTATTACAGAACTCCGCAATATGATATTGCTTATGGCTTGTATATAGATTTTTAAAAATATTATAAGAATTGAGAGATATTTGAACACTTTATTATGGCTTAAAAAATAGCTCTAAGGCAGGGGAGAGACTGAAGCTTTTAAAGTTTAGGGTTGGTAACACCCTCACTAAATTTTTAAAGGAAATTTAAATTTCCTTTCGACCAATTAGAATCCGTTTCAACTTTAATGAATATAAGTCGACTTTCTCGCCTTTTCTATGTATAGGTATTTTATAAATAAATAAAATCCTCTTTTGAAAATTCACTCTCTGAATTTTGAAAATTACTGAATTACCTTTTGAGATTAGTTCTTAATTTTAAATCTTCGAGATGGACTTTTTGCATTTGAAATTATAGTGAAGCAAGTGGAAATTGATATAAGGCAATCATTTCGAAAATTCATTTTTTAACTACTTTTAAGTTGTCTGCTTGAGATATTGACTAAGTTAATTTTATTCCTCGTAATATAGTCGAAGATAGAGGCAACTGACGTAGGTTAAGTGCCAACTTAGCGGTACTAAAAGAGTTACTACATAACTGTCACTATAAAACCATCGGTCATTAAATTCGTTGATTACGCGAGGCTAGCAGCTAGTGTTATTTAATACTATTCTGGAAATAGAGTTCTAATAGCAGAAATAATTTTTCCAACTCACCCAAGAGTTATAATAAATTGTAGTAAATAATAAACTTGAATGAGCCAAATCTGGCCAATACTTTTTAGTAAATCAGTAAATCTAATAATAAATAAAAATAATTTCGTAATTTATTCAAAAATGTTTACTCTAATAAAAAATACGTCTAATCTTGCAAATAATTTCGAATGAATAACTGCATACTTAGTTTATCATTTGAATCGCGAAAAACTGGGTCTATAAAAAATCGCATTCCATTAAATACCAAACCCAAGAGAGGGTTCGCGTTCGCTAATGAAATAAGAGTTCTTGTTTGCCCGGGTTGGTACATTCTATGAATTGGTGTTGAAAAATCACCGCGCACGGAAAACAGAAACAGCAAATGCGAGCTGGAAAGAAAAGGTAGACTATGATCGAGCACTGGACATTACGCGGTATAATGAAAACATGGCCGCCACCTTCCGGTTCCTGTATTTGTGTAGCTCTTCTATATACGAGATATATGGTATATATATACCTACTAAACGAAATTTTTATTTTATTTATTTATAGGTATTCTAATATTTTATATTTTTATCTTCAAGTTTCTTAAATCTGTCTATAATGTCTATGTCATTTTCTAGATAGATGAAATCAGAGCAATTTTACACACATCTTCTTAACAGTTAAATTTTATTAGAAAATCCTGCTTTGTGAAATCATAAGTGCCCATGGGGCACCAATGCATCGATTATTTAATCGATATATGGACCATTTCTAGTCTCTCGGAAAGTGAACATCTCCCTCGCTTTGTGGTGGTCCCAAGCCACTTGAATGGTATAGCATCTAAATCGGCACGAGAAAGCAATAACTAAGAGTTCACTCACGAATTTACACACCCACTACTGTCTCTAAATCTGAATTAATATGATTTCTCCAATAGCAAACTTTCTTAATTCTTAAAATTTCTTGAAGTCTTGTAAAATTTCACTAAATCTTTTAATTATTGTTTTAATTATTTAATTATTATTTAATTATCTTGCAATCCCTTTAAATTCCTAAAAACCTCTTGAAATTTTTTTAAAATTTTGAAAATCTCTTGAAATCATTTGAAACCTAAAGAATTTTAAAGAATGCCTGGAAATTCTTTAAAATAAATAAATAAAATTCTTTTAATCATTTAAATTCTTTACAATCACTTTCAAATTTGAAAGTGAAATTTTAATTATTAATAATTAAAATTTCTTTAAATTCTTATAAGTCTTCTAAAATCCTTTCAAATTCCACCAGAATATATTTATTATCCCGTAAAATTTCTTAAAACTCCACCAAGTAAAAATTTCTTTCAATCCGTTTAAATTCCTACTCTCTAAAACTAAATCAGTCAAATTCCACTGATTTTCAGTGACTCTTTTCTCACGATTTTAATCAGTAAAAATTCACTGAGAATTAGTCAAAAGTCACTGAAATTTTCAGTCATCTTCACTAAACTACTAAAAATTTCAGTGACTTTTCACTGATTTCCAGTAGATTTTTCACTGATTAAAATCGTGAGAAAAAATGCACTGCAAATCAGTGGAATTTGACTGGTAATCAGTTAAATTTGACTGATTCAAGTTTAGAGAGTAGAAATATCTTAAAATCTTTTAAAATTATTGAAAACTCTCGACACAATTAGAAATCCAAAGAATATCAAAGATTGTCTTGAAATTCTTTATAATCATACGAAATCCTTGAAAAGTTTCTAAAATCTGTTAAATAAACTCGATTCTTATAAATAAAAACTATATACATGCAATACGACAAAAATAACGTAGCATAAATGTCAACTTCTATTTTTCCTGACAACTATTCGCATTTCCCTGACTTTCCTGACATGTAGCCAAGCCACTCTGTTTAAATATCTTCTAATGTCAAATATCTGCTAATATCTTCAGTCTGTTATACTTTTAAACAAACCATGAAATACAATCAACGTAAATTTGTGTAATTCATTCAAATTACAGGGTGGCCACATGTCAGGGAAATGTCAGGGAAATGTCAGGGAAATGCGAGTAGTTGTCAGGGAAAATAGAAATTGATATTTATGCTGTGTTATTTTTGTCGTATTGCATATATAAATTTTATATTTTATTTAACAGATTTTAGAAACTTTCCAAGGATTTCAAAAGGGTTATAAAGAATTTCCAGGCATTCTTTGAAATTCTTTGGGTTTCTAATGATTTCAAGAGATTTTCAATAATTTTAAAAGGTTTTAGGAGGTTTCTAAGAATTTAAAGGGATTATAAAAGGTTTGTATAATATTTAAAAGATTTTGTGGAATTTTACAAAAATTTAAGAGATTTTTACGTATTTCAAAGGATTTAAAAGTTTTTCATGGAATTATAAAGGACTTTAAGAAACTTGGAAGAATTATCAGAAATTTAAAGGGATTATAAATATTCTCATGGACTTTAAAAAAGGTTTTAAAAGGCTTTTAAGAATTTTAAGAAATTTTGATTTTTTTAAAGTGATTTTAAGGGATTTGATTGAAATTTTAAAAAACCTCACCAGATTTGTATGATTTATGAAAGATTTTGTAAAATTTTATGGAATGTCAAGAGGTTTTCAAGAATTTTAAGAGATCTTTACGTATTTTTAGAGATTTTAAAGTTTTTCGTGGAATTCGTAAAAATTTAAAGAAATTTTGACATTTTTAATATGTTTCTAAGAAATTTAAATATTCCTTGTGGAATTAAAAAAAAATTCAAAAATTATTTTTGATTTTTAAAGGATTTTGTGAGGTTTTTGTTTCCAAGAATTTTTATTTACAAATTTTAATGTATTTTAATTTGAACTGATTTCGTGGAATTTTAAGTGATTTTGGAGAAATTTCAATAGTATTATTATTGAAAATTTGTACACATTTTTAATACTTTTTTGTCACGGAAATTTGTCTGAAAGTCAGGGAAAATGTCAGGGAAATTGAATAATTGAATCAGGGAAATGAATTAAAAAAAATTCTTCCAATATAAGCATCTTGCTCAAACACTGATCATTTTACTGCAATTTGCTTAAAAAAAACGGTATGAAAATAAAAAAAACAGATAAAAATAAAGCAGGTGGAAAATATCGATGGAAACTCGAGAAATCAAAGATATACCTATAGTCCCCGAGGACACGAAGCACTTACTGGTTGTGTAAGGTACATCAGACGACGAAATACAGGTTCGTGGTCCTGAGGGATTTTGAATCCGTTGGCGTGGCAAAACTTTAAACTCAAATGCCCGATTGCCCTGAGAGGCACTAAGGTCGCTGGAGTTTGTGACGGTCACAGGCGATATTCCTCTGCAAAATTTAGTCACGCCACAAAAGTTTTACAGGAGGGACAATCGCCTCTTCCGTCTTTCGAGCGCCTAACTTGCGGTTGTGGAGGGTATCAGTAGTAACAAAAGTACCAACAACATCAACAACAAGAAGCGCGCTGCCCGTAGAATGGGGTCCACACCGCATACAAATATACCCACCGGCGGGCAGAATGAAACATTTATTCGGTGCCAGGGGATTTTCGGAATAGGAGAAAGGGAGTTGGTAACTGGGGTGGGTGGGGGTGCGATAACTCGGTTAGCCAGCCGACTTCCGATCTGTATTCTGTCTACCGTCGAGTTTATTACACTGCAGCTTCCTAGTACCTTTCTACCATGAATCCTAGCACAACAGGAATTCAAACTTTTTTCTTATTGACCAAGTCAATATTAATAATCTCTGGTACCAAAAACGTATGTAAAATATATGATTGTTCTCTCTATTCCTTTTTATACCTTTAAGAAGAATGAAAAGAAAGAGAACTAGCGCAAAAATCAAAAACTAGCAAAAAACGTTCGAGGAATTTTTTTTACTCCACATTTCTTACAACTTCAAGTTATTCAAAGCTCAATTATGTATAAAACTATAATGTCTGCGGCGAGGGGTTGACGACTCGTGAAATCATGTGTACACTTGCACTGAAATCTTCTGAATTCTCCTGAAATATCTGAAGTCACGTGAATTCCCTTGAAATCACGAGAATTCACTTGAAGTCACATGAATTCATTTGAATTTTTTTGAAATTTCCTGAAGTCAGTGAAATCTTTTGAAGTCACATGAATTCACTTGAATCCACTTTAATTCACCATCAAATTGATGGTGAATTTTTTCTGAAGTCACTTGAAGTCACGTAAATTCATTTGAATCTTCTTTAAATCTCCTGAAGTCAGTGAAATCTTCTAAAGTCACTTGAAGTCATGTGAATTAACTTGAAGTCACGTTGAATTTATTTGAAATCACGTGAATTCATTTGAATTTTCTTGAAATCTCCTGAAATCAGTGAAATCTTCTGAAGTCACTTGACTTCACGTGACTTCACTTGAATCCACTGTCTGCGGGATTTTTGAGAAATTTTTAGAGAGAAACCACTTTTTTCAAAAAGAATTTCAAGAGGTTTCTAGACATTTTAAGTGGTTGATTTTTAAGTGGTTCTTACGAAATTCAAAAGAGTTTTAGAATTTTAAAAAGATTTTGTAGAATTTTAAGAAATTTTAGGATATTTCGTACAATTTTAAAGGAATTTATGCAATTTCAAAAGACTTAAGAATTCTTAGCGATTTTAAAAGGGATTCTAAATTTGTGGAAATTTGGAGAAATTCTAAGAGGTTTCTAAGAATTTAAAAATATTTTAAAGAATTTCAGCGATTTTTAAGGTTTCGTGAAATTTTAAGGAATTTCAAAAGATTTTGTAAGAGTTTTATAAGTTTTTAAGGAATTTAAAATGTTATCCCGGAATTCCAAGGAATTTTAAGATATTTTTAATGATTTCTAAGAATTGCGAGGGATTTTATGGAATTTAATGAGATTTCTAATAATTTTAAGTGATTTCAAGAGATTTTTCTGATATATAAATGATTTTGTGAAAATTTTAAAGGATTTCATGGAATTTTATTAGATTTCTAACAGTTTTAACGATTTTTAAAGTTTGACAGGGAATTTTATGGAGAGATTTCAAAAAATCTTTACGATTTTTAAAATATTTAGTATAATTTAAAAGGATTTCAAAGGCTGTACGTTTTTTAAGGACTTGCAAGAAATTAGTCGATTTTTGAAAAATATTGTGAAATTTTTATGGATTTCGTGGATTTTTATGAGATTTCTCATAATTTTAAAAGATTTCAAGAGATTTAAAAAATTTTTTTTAAATTTTGTAAAATTGTTAAGGATTTTATGGAATTTGGCGAGATTTTTAATGTGGAATATTAAAGGATTACATGGGTTTATATGAGAATTATAATAAATTTTAAAGGATATAAAGGGAATATTATCCTAGAATTTTAAGGAATTTCCAAAAATTGCTACGAATTTTAAGAGATTTTACCGAATTTCAGGAGATTTTTTAAACTTTTAAAATACTGTATGGATTTTTAAGGATTTTAAAATTTGTCGGGTAATTTACTGAGGGATTTGAAACGATTTTTATGACTCAAAAAATTTCGTAGAATTTAAAAGAATTTTGAAAGTTATCGTCAAATTTTTAGGGATTTCAGGAGTTTTTTCTGATTTGTAAAAGATTTTGTGGATTCTCTCTATTCCTTCTTATACCTTTAAGAAGAATGAAAAGAAAGAGAACTAGCGAAAAAATCAAAAACTAGCCAAATCAACCAGCGAAAAGCGTTCGAGGAATTTTTTTTACTCGACATTTTGCCTTCTTTTAGAGTTTAATTCATTTCCTCATGATTTTTTGATTGATTAACAGGGAGTCCAACACGAGGCGCGTAAAACGCCTCGAGAAGATAAAAGAATGGTTAATTCCTGCCGGCAGGCCGTCGGCCTTAAGACGAGATTCCCCTTGGTTCTTAAAGGCTATTCGCTGCTTCTTTATCCGGATAAGATAATTGCTTAGTCCCTGATCAAATTTAATTCCCTTCTCAAGCATTTCTTATTTTTAAATAAATCTCCTCCCTCTAAATCCCTTCCAATTACATTTCTCACTTTGGCAAAAAATCTCAATAGGACATAATATTGTACGACAATAATTTTCTAACATAATTGTCTAATAGAATTTTGCAATGTAATTATCCAATATCATTTTACAATATCATTTACTGCCAACCACAATTTATAATTCTGCAATACTATTATTTTCAGTTTCTATTTCGTGAAGCTATTGCTAACTTATTCTGTAAGTTTTCTTCGTAATCAAAATAATAATTGCTCCTTCGAATATAATAATGACTAAAGAGAATTAAAATATGTATATAAGCATTTTTGCAGAATCGTTTTTCAGAATCATTTTTCTGATAATAGAAAAATAATTTTTCACTGTATTATCGTGGAGAATAAGGGATAATGAAATACAACCTTAAAGCAATGAGCTGAGGTGGAACACATAAATATTCAGCGTTCCCAGGTTACGATGAAATTAATCCGTACTGGTGGATTTACGGCTGAGCAGCCATGCTACTCCGCCCTCGCGATTCGTTCTCCTAAATCACTCGCAAAAAGTTCACTCGACTTTGCCACCTTTGGAATTGCGTGATAATTCATTATCTCCTTAATAAGGTATAATGCTACTGTCGGATTACAAGAACATACAAAAAATTGCTTTCTTAACTTTTTTTCTTCCATCCAAATTACTGAAAACAAATAATTAGTACATCTATATTAATTTTTCGCTGAAATTTTCAGTTTTCATCTTAAAATTTGTCACTTGTTAGAAAATCAGTTACAATTTTTCTCCTATAGTTATTACATTATTTTCTCCTATATTATTACATATTAAGTTAAGAGTACCCAAGAAGAAAATGGTCACGATTCAGAAAGCCAGCCATGAACTGACAACGAATCTAATTTTGACGAGAGACAGTGCCGAGGGTAATTCGAAAGAACGTGCAATGACACAAACGTTACGGCATGGCAGAGCCAGAGGGATGGAAAAGGTACAGGGAAAGAATCAAGTATGCGGATCGAGATGGTTTCGGGGGTGCGAGACGGGCCAGACTTAATAGAAATACAATGGTACCAATTCAGAGGGTAGCCACCCTCCCCAGGCGATCGTTTCGCACGAAAAATAAATCAAACTCCAATACGCTAAGTGGTTATGCTTGACGCTAACCAGACTTGCGTTTGGACCTCCACTGGCGTGCCCTGAAGATTAAATTCTACTTAATTTCGGGGGTCGTTAAATTCCTCCCAAAAACGATCCAACTGACCTCATTTTTTAGGGTGTCTCCACGCACCCGTGTAGAAATTTCCCTATCTTTCCCCATTTAAAGTAGGGTTCTAGCGTGGCCCGAACTAGAAGTTCTAGTCTAGAAAAAACTAATCAGGGCCCTGTCTGGCGCTAGTGGGAAATTTCTTACAAATTTTGAGCATTTCTACTTCAAGTCGTCCCAAATGCATAACTATATACGTTTATAATTAAAAATATATATTGCGGGGACCTGATTAGGGCCGCAGCAGGGCCTTTTCTTTGATAGGGCTGTTGAAGGGCGATTCCCAATAAGCCCCTTTTAGAACATCCAGTCGGGGCCTAACTGACAAAAGCGTTACGATCCAGCTAGACCCCGACTAGTTTTTCCCATCAGGGACCTAACTAGTTGTCCTCATCAGGGCCCGGCTAGTTTTCCATATCAGGGCCCAAATAGTTTTCCCGTCAGGGCCCCGACTAACAAAGGGAAAACTAGTAAGGCCCCCACTAGACCTCGCAATTACATTCGCAGTAATTATATTCGCAATTAATATGTTAATTCATTTTTTTTCAATTTTATTGTTTTATTATTTTATTAATTGATAAATTACGCCGTATTGATAATTAAATTTGTATATAATATACTATAAACATGAATCAGTGACTCTTTTCTTACAAAGTCAGTGAAAAATCTACTGGAAATCAATAAAAAGTCAATGAAATTTTCAGTAGTTTAGTGATGATTACTGAAAATTTCAGTGGTTTGGCAATGATTAGTGGATCTTCACTGAATTAAATTTTTAAGAGAGAGAGAGAGAGAGAGAGAGGCATTGAAAATCAGCACGCAAAAAAGTAAATGGCTGAATTTACCATTTAAAATACTTAAGATGCGCTCTGAACGCATTTTTCCCTGAAATTAGTCAATTTTACTATTTCAAATTGTAATTTGTGCTAAGAAAATTGTAAACCCTGCTATTTTCGTTGTAAAAGTTATAATTTGAAATAGTAAAACTGACTAAATTCCAAGAAAAATGCGTTCAGAGCGCATCTTAACTATTTTAAATGGTAAATTCAGCCATTCACTTTTTTCCGTGTAGTGAACTTCCACTGATTCAATTTTAGGGAGTATATTTTAATGTAAACAAAAAGAAAAAAGTATAAAAGTGATTTACTGCTTTTAAAAGAATATATGACATTTTATAGGATTTTAAATATTATAGTGAAATTTTAAGGAATTTCAAACTATTTTAGCAAATTTTAAAGAATTTCAATAAGTTTTCAATAATTTTAAGAGATTTTGACGTATTTTAAGAGATATTTTTTTTCTAATTTTTTCAAGATTTTATGGAAATTTTAAGAATATCATGGAATTTAATGATGTCATAGAATTTTATAGGTTTTCAAGAAGTTTTTTTGGAATTTTAAGAGATTTTCAAAAATTTCAAATTTCAAATTTTAAGAGATTTAAAAAGGTTTCTGGGATTTTACGAGATTTTAAATCTCTTCGTGGAATTTGGTAGAATTTCGAGGAATTTCGAAATTTTAAAAGGTATTTTAATTGTTATCATTGAATTTTAAAGAATGTCAAGAATTTTCGGGGAATTTAAAAAGATTTTCCCCAAATTTTAAACAATTTCGAATGTTTTCATGAAATTTTAAGAGATTTAAAAAGGTTTCTAGGATTTTAAGAGATTTTAAATCTTTTCGTGGTATTTCGAGGAATTTCGAAATGTTAAAAGGTATTTTTATTATTATCATAAAATTTTTAAGAATTTTAAGAAATTTCTGGTAAATTCAGCCATTCACTTTTTCCCGTGAGTGAACTTCCACTGATTCAATTTTAGGGAGTATATTTTAATATAAACAAAAGAAAAAAAGTATAAAAGTGATTTATTACTTTTAAAAGAATATATGACATTTTATAGGATTTTAAATATTATAGTGGAATTTTATGGAATTTCAAAATGTTTCTGGGAATTTCAAAATATTTCAATAAATTTTAAAGAATTTCTATAAGTTTTCAATAATTTTAAGAGATTTTGACGTATTTTAAGAGATATTAAAGTCCTCGTGGAATTTTGAAATATTTCAAGAGATTTTTAAAAGATTTTGAAGTTTTTGAGAAATTTAAAGGATTTAAGAGGATTTTGAGCAATTTTAAAACAATTACTGAAAATTTAAGGCTATTCCTGAAATATTTACAAATCTGAAGGGATTTCCTCGAACACTGAAAAAAAGTTTCGGTTCGAACAACAAAATAATTTTGTTGGTATTTGTGCAACAACATTTTTTTGTTAGCTCAACCAAATTACTGTTGGGTCAAGAAAACATTTTGTTAAACCAAAAAATCGTTTTGTTGAACCAAAAAAAAATTACTTCAGCTAACAAAATATATTTTGTTGCGCAAAATACTTTTTTTTGAGTAAATTTTAAGATGTTTCTAGGAATTTCAAGAGATTTCCAAGGTTGGCTTAAATGTGGGAAAAGTTTACGAATTTTAAGTGTTGTGAAGTGATTTTAAACAGAAAATTTAAAATGATATACGAAATTTAAAAAATTTCAATAGTATTTTTACTGAAAATTTCTTCGTATTTTTAATACTTTTTTTCTGTCTGGAAAAATTTTTCTGAAAGTCAGGCAAATGTCAGAGAAATGAAAAAAATGGAATCTTGTGGCCACCCCGTTAAAGATTTACTTTTATCTCTAAAAGTGAACACCACACTTGTCAACATTCTCTTTCCTAAGCACAAGATTCTGACATTCTGTAGATGATGCACTTGCTTTGCAGGTTGAGGTTACGACTTTCATATAAAATCCGCTCTCAAAAAGTAGGTTAATCCCATTACCGTGAGAGAATTTTACACCAATTGCACGTGATTCGAACGACATTGCAGTTTGCACTACGGAGAAACCGCACTACGAGTGTCTGCGTGAAAATAGCGTCTTGTGAAGATGTACCGTAATTCACAAATTACAATCTTTATAAAAGTAGTTAGTATTATACTCCATGCGCAGTCCTTTAGCGTAACCAAAATTGGCCTTAACAATAGTGTCTTTAAACCAAATATATGCAAGATATTCTGCATTTCAGAATCACCTCGTTAAAAATATGTCAAGGTGAATAAAAATTATAAAAACGTGCACATTAAATATATATATATATATGTAGCAGCAAAACACAGTTAATATTTGAATGAGGTCAAAAATAAATAAACTTTGAATTGGCTGGTATTTAGTAGCTAAAAATATCAAAATACTTTGTATCCACATTAAGACATCCGAATCAATATTGCGAACAACAACCTGTAACTGAAACCCGTGGAAACTTCAGTCGAACAAAATGAATCGAAAAGAGCAATGCAGAGCACCCCAGAAATGAATCACCCTATATAAAATTTAACAACAAGCCAATCGAGGGCCAACCCCTCGCGACAAGTGGCCAACACCCCGGCCCCCGGGGTCCTTAGGATAAAATTGTTGTTTATACTCGAGAGCAACAGTATCAGAAACGAAAGGCATCATGAAATGAGAAAACGCGACAAACAGGAGTAACAGGACGCACGCACACCCCCTTCGGTCACACGGCCTTATTCTCCAGGGGTAACATACCCCAGGGAATTATGAAGCGTACTACTAAGGTGTTGTTCGCATGGATAGGCATCATGTGAAACTTATGTCTCTGTTTCGCATTGCCTTATCTTAATCAACCAGGGGGGGCAAATCGTTCGTCAATTACGCCCCTGACAATTGTCAAAGACCTGCATGAAAATATCTTTTACCCGGTGCCAAAAATCGGGGACTCGACGTTAATAAACCCTTGAGCCTTTTTCTAAATGAATTATGATGGGATTCAGAGGATGGGGGGATTTTATTAGGGTTCTCATCTTATTCAATTCAGAAAGTGCTGCGCTTTTGACAGCTTTTAACATGAATAACATAAATTACATAAATGACATACATTCATGCAAAAATATTCGGACCTCATTGCATGATTTTTGAAAATTGCGGGATTTTTGAGAAATTTTTAAAGAGAAACCACTTTTTTCGAAAGGAATTTCAAGAGGTTTCTAGACATTTTAAGTGGTTTAATTTTTAAGGGTTTTTCTTACGAAATTCAAAAGAGTTTTAGGATTTTAAAAAGATTTTGTAGAATTTTAGGATATTTCGTGCAATTTTAAGAGACTTAAGAATTCTTAGCGATTTTAAAAGGGATTCTAAATTTTTTGAAATGTGGAGAAATTTTAGTTTTTAAGAATTCAAAAAGATTTCAAAGAATTTCAGCGATTTTTAAGGTATTCGTGAAATTTTATGGAATTTCAAAAGGTTTGAAAGAGTTTTATGAGTTTTTAAGAAATTTAAAATGTTATCCCGGAATTCCAAGCAATTTTAAGATATTTTAAATGATTTCTAAGAATTGCGAGGGATTTTACGGAAGTTTATGAGATTTCTAATAATTTATAAATGATTTCAAGAGATTTTTCTGATATTTAAAAGATTTTGTGAGAATTTTAAAGGATTTCATGGAATTTTATTAGATTTCTAAAAGTTTTAACGATTTTTAAAGTTTGACAGGGAATTTTATAGAGAGATTTCAAAAAATCTTTACCATTTTTAAAAGATTTAGTATAATTTAAAAGGATTTTAAAGGTTGTATGTTTTTTAAGGACTTGCAAGAAATTAGTCGATTTTTAAGAAATATCGTGAAATTTTTATGGATTTCGTGGATTTTTATGAGATTTCTAATAATTTTAAAAGATTTCAAGAGATTTTTGAAATTTTTTTAAAATTTTGTAAAATTGTTAAGGATTTCATGGAATTTGGCGAGATTTTTAATGTGGAATATTAAAGGATTGCATGGAATTTTATGAGAATTCTAATAATTATAATAAATTTTAAAGGATATAAAGGGAATATTATCCTAGAATTTTAAGGAATTTCCAAAAATTGCTATGAATTTCAAGAGATTTTCACGAATTTTACCGAATTTCAGGAGATTTTTTGAACTCGTAAAATACTGTATGGATTTTTAAGGATTTTAAAATTTGTCGCTTAATTTACTGAGGGATTTGAAACGATTTTTATGACTCAAAAAATTTCGTAGAATTTAAAAGAATTTTGAAAGTTATCGTCAAATTTTTAGGGATTTCCAGATGTTTTTCTGATTTATAAAAGATTTTGTGGATTTTTAAGGATTTCATGAAATCTTAAGGGATTTTAAAAGAATTTAAGAGTTTTTGATGAGTTTTATTAAAAATTTGTGAAATTCTAAAGTTTTTCATGATATTTTATGAGATTTCTATAATAATTTTAAAGAATTTAAAGATATTTTTCTGATTTTTAAAAAATTTTGTAGAATTTTGTATGATTTCGTGGAAGTTTTTGAGGATTTCTAAGAATTTTTAGATATTTTATCCAATTTTAACGAATTTCAATCCTAAAAGGTAGCCCATGCCTTAAAATTACAAACCCAGCTCTTTCATTTTATCCTTGTCAGGATCTCAAAGTTTTCACATCTCTCCTTCAGGAGACGGGAAGTTGCATCAAGAAGAGTGCACTACATGCTTTATTACACAAAGCGAGGTCGCTACACCGTTTCAAATAAATTTATTCTGCACTTACATAGAAAAGCGACTTCACCTTGCTTTGCACAGAATATGATCGAAAGTGACGTGCAAGTGATGGAATACGGTAGTCGAGACGTACAAGGATCTTTGGATTACACCGGCATGGAAATAACATCAGCCCTCCCCTCCCCCCCCGCTAACCCCCGCTACGGTCGATTCATCCCACGTATAAATGATTTTGCAGACGTAGAAGGCAGAAACGCTTTATAGTTTACGTTATCTCAATCCATTGAAATATCCAATTTTATTCTTTCAATCAACATTCAACTTTGTTGCTTCACTATATGTATTATTATATGGTTTTGAAAGATGATTTCTTCTTTATACTTAAGTTTTTAAACCCAGAAAACTTTTCTTCTTTTAGGCAGGATTATTTGTTTTTCTTTTTTTTTTTTTCATGATTTCAAATAATTTGAAAGCCAATTACTTTCTGAGTCTGAATCGGCAGAATTTCGCTTATTCAAGTTTGGAGAGCAGGTTTTTAGGATTTTTAAAGGATTTCGAATTATTTTAAGGAATTTCAGGACATTTCGTGGAATTTTTAAGGAATTTATGAAATTTTAAAAGATTTTTTAGAAATCTAGAAAATTTTTAATGTTTTGAAATTTTGAGGAATAATATTAATTCTAAGAATTTTAAGTGATTTCGAATGTTTTCGTGAAATTTCGAGGAATTTACAAATAATTTAAGAAATTTTTTACGAATTTGAAAAAATTTTGTGGAATTTCATGAGATTTCTAACAATTTTAAGGAATTTTAAGAGTTTTTTCTAATTTTTTTGAAGATTTTATGGAAATTTTAAATATTTTATGGAATTTAACGAAATTTATAATATTTTGAATGTATTTCAAAGGGTACAAAGGTTTTATTATTGTCATTATAAAATTTTAAAGATTTTTGAGAAGTTGTGGGAATTTTAAGAGATTTCCAAAAGGTTTCTGGGATTTTAAAAGATTTGAAATCTTGTCGTGGAATTTTGCGAAATTTAGAAATTTTAAAAGGTTTCTGAGAATTTTAAGAAATTTTAAATGTTGTTATGGAATTTCAAGAAGTTTAAAATACAAAATGGGATTTTAATGATTTTTAAAATACTTTATTGGCATCTCTAAGAATTTCATGAAATTGGACGAAATTTCTAATACTTTTAATGTATTTTAAAGGATATAAAAGTATTTTAATTGTTATTATAGAATTTTAAAGAATGTCAAGAAGTTTCTGAGAATTTTAAGAGATTTTCCCAAATTTTTAACAATTTTGAATGTTTTTATGAAATTTTAAATCTTGTCGTAGGATTTCAAGAATTTTAAAAGACTAAAAGGGATTTTAAAGATTTTAAAAAGAATATTGGCATTTTTAAGAATTTCATGGAATTTGTCGAAATTTCTAATACTTTTAATGAGTTTTTAAGGATATAAAAGGGTTTTTAATTGTTTTCGTATAATTTTAAAGAATTTCAAGAATTCCACAACTTTGAACAAATTTCTAAAGATTTTTATGAGTTAAAATATTTTATGGGTTTTACAAATTTTTAAATTAGGATTTAAAAATTTTTCAGGTAATTTTATTGAGGGATTTCAACAGATTTCATTATTTTTAAAAGATTTTCTAGAATTTACAAGAAATTTGTAAAATCTTAAGGGGTTTCAAGAGATTTTTTTAATTTTTAATAGATTTTATAATATTTTTAAGGATTTCATGTGATTTGATGATATTTCTACAATGATTTTAAGAGATTTTTAATGTTAAGATTATTTTGTTTTCCTTCTTAAAACTTCAAATCATTCAAAATCCAAACAGAGATTTGCATAATAATTCCCAGTGGACAAAAAATTTAAAGAAATTTTTAAAACGTCCTAAAAACGTCTTTGGAACATTGGAAGTTTTTTACCCTGAAATAGGACGTTTTTAGGACATTCTAAAACCTTTTTTAAATTTTTTGCCCATTGAGACCAATGTATTCGAGATTTCCGAGACATTTCCTTCCACCACTTTTTCAAGATATAAATTATATATCCTCGCCCCTAAATTTTCCTCTTTTAAAATAAAAGTTCATAGAAATGTCTTTTCTTTTCCTGCTCGACACTGTGGCTTTCTTTGTCCGATTCACCCCAGCAATAAAGAAGGGATACAGGAGACCAACATACTCGCTTTTCAACGAATCAAGCAGGGCTCTCATCCGCTCGCGGGCCCCATAAAAGTCAGAATGTTTTGAATAAAAAATGATTTTTCGAGGCAACAGATCCAGTGGCTCTGTCACCACATCTTTTGAGAGCGGTCAAACCTGTCTCGTTCCTCCTTTTCTCTAGTTCTCTATTTCCCTCTTTCTTTCCCCTCCACCTTCAGCAATCATTCACTCTTTCTCTTTCTTTTAACTTACACCACTTACCCTTTTTACCTTGTCTCCTTCTTTTTCACTTTTTCACTTTCTCACTCTGCATCAGGGCATTCACTCTCTAAAGGGTAGACATGAATTATTCCCGACTCGGTGAAAACGCCTAAGTGACGTGGGGATGTCTGACACCTAAATTGATCCTCGATCGGGACGCTTGGTTGGAAACGAGTGGAAGAGAGGGTTGAGAGTTGCTCACAACCTAGGGAAGACAAGTTTCTAATGCATAATTCCAAAGATTCGCGAAATCACATTAATCGAACGGATGAAGCGTGAACTCGATTCGATGCGAAAAAACGTTTGTCCTACAATCGTTTCTAATTCTCCTGCATCCTTTAATTCACATCTCTATATATTTGAAAATCCTGCTATTCTACATGTTTTCAGTTAATTACGTGGATAGTTGTAATACGTATACAGAATTAATAATACAAACAATATTATCAATATTATCGTAGAATTTTAAGGAATTTCATGGAATTTTATTAGATTTCTAATAGTTTTAACGATTTTTAAAGTTTGACAGGGAATTTTATAGAGAGATTTCAAAAAATCTTTACGATTTTTAAAAGATTTAGTATAATTTAAAAGGATTTCAAAGGCTGTACATTTTTTAAGGACCTGCAAGAAATTACTCTATTTTTAAAAAATATTGTGAAATTTTTATGGATTTCGTGGATTTTTATGAGATTTCTAATAATTTATAAATGATTTCAAGAGATTTTTCTGATATTTAAAAGATTTTGTGAAAATTTTAAAGGATTTC
>UCOK01015658.1:60538-82782 GCA_900474325.1 Synergus umbraculus
TGCAAGAAATTACTCTATTTTTAAAAAATATTGTGAAATTTTTATGGATTTCGTGGATTTTTATGAGATTTCTAATAATTTATAAATGATTTCAAGAGATTTTTCTGATATTTAAAAGATTTTGTGAAAATTTTAAAGGATTTCATGGAATTTTATTGGATTTCTAATAGTTTTAACGATTTTTAAAGTTTGACAGGGAATTTTATGGGGAGATTTTAAAAAAATTTTACGATTTTTAAAAGATTTAGTATAATTTAAAAGGATTTCAAAGGCTGTACATTTTTTAAGGACTTGCAAGAAATTACTCTATTTTTAAAAAATATTGTAAAATTTTTATGGATTTCGTGGATTTTTATGAGATTTCTAATAATTTATAAATGATTTCAAGAGATTTAAAAAATTTTTTTAAAATCTTGTAGAATTGTTAAGGATGTCATGGAATTTGGCGCGATTTCTAATTATAATAAATTTTAAAGGATATATAAAGGATATAAAGAGAATATTATCGTTGAATTTTAAGGAATTTACAAAAATTGCTACGAATATTCAGAGATTTTCACGAATTTTAACGAATTTCAGGAGATTTTTTGAACTTGTAAAATACTGTATGGATTTTTAAGGATTTTAAAATTTTTAGGGTAATTTACTGAGGGATTTCAAACGATTTTTATGCCTCAAAAAATTTCGTAGAATTTAAAAGAATTTTGAAAGTTATCGTCAAATTTTTAGGGATTTCAAGAGGTTTTTCTGATTTATAAAAGATTTTGTGGATTTTTAAGGATTTCAGGAAATCTTAAGGGATTTTAAGGCATTTTAAAAGAATTTAAGAATTTTTGATGAGTTTCATTAAAAATTTGTGAAATTTTAAAGGTTTTCATGGTATTTTATCAGATTTGTAATAATTTTGAAGAAATTATTCTTCATTTTTATAGATTTTAAAATTCTCGTGTAATTAAAAAATATTTCACGAGATTTTGAAAATTTTTATTGAAATTTGAAGGATTACAGGAAATTTTAAGAGGTTTTTAGGAATTTTAAAAGATTTTAGCGAATTTTAAGGAATTTCAATCGGTTTCCAAAATTTTGAAGAAATTATTCTTCATTTTTGTAGATTTTAAAGTTCCTCGTGTAATTAAAAAATATTTCACGAGATTTTGAAAATTTTTATTGAAATTTGAAGGATTAAAGGAAATTTTAAGAGGATATTAAAAGATTTTGATTGTCGTGGAATTTAAAGTATTTCAAAGGATTTTCAGGAATTTTAAAAAGATTCGTGAAAATTGAAGAAATCCTATGAAATATTAATAAATTTAAAGGAATTTCGTGGAATTTTAAGATATTTCTGGGAATTTCAAGAAATCTTTTCAAGAGTTGTTGTAAATGCGAGAGATTTTTACAAATTTTTTTAATGTTGTGAAGTGATTTTAAATTTCAAAAGATAATAATAATAATTTTCAGAATTTTCAAGATATTTTTCTGATTTTTAAAAAATTTTGTAGAATTTTCTATGATTTCGTGGAAGTTTTTGAGGGCTTCTAAGAATTTTTAGATATTTTATCCAATTTTAACGAATTTTCTGATGCATAATTCCAAAGATTCGCGAAATCACATTAATTGAACGGATGAAGCTTGAACTCGATTCGATGCGAAAAAACGTTTGTCCTACAATCGTTTCTAATTCCCCTGCATCCTTTAATTCACATCTCTATATATTTTAAAATTATGCTATTCTACATATTTTCAGTTAATTACGTGGATAGTTGTAATACGTATACAGAATTAATAATACAAACAAGACAAAAATCTGATATCGTCATTTACTGCGGTTGACAATTGTCTGCATTCACCACTTTGCTGAAAATAATCATCTTGAGAAAATGATGTGATGAAAAGAACCGCATGTATGCTGTATAATGATAAACGCTATATAATAAAGTAACACGTGTATCTTTGTAAGTCGTATCGTTGCGAGCAACGACCGCAAGCCACAAACACAGGAAGAGTCACTCTTGACTTCACGCTTAACAATTTTCAACAAGACAAAGAACAGAATCCAGAGACCTTTTTAATGTTTCCGCTGATTTCATGAATTGCAGTCACATAATTTAAAGACTTATTTACTTTAAAGGCCAATTTTGTATAAATCTCCATTTTTCTCACCCGCAAATTGGATACGAAACAATTCGTGCAAAGCATGAAATTGGAACCTTTATTATATTTATATATATATATCATCTTGCATTCGATTATCCTATCAATTTTTAAATCATTTAAGGATATTACCACGGATTGTGCTGAAGTAAAAATAAAAAATATCCTTTCCTTTGCAGATGCTGGATTATATATCACTGCTCTTGAAGATGTTTCGTAATAGACACGAATGCCATTAAAAAGGTCTTTCTGACTCACTGAAATCGAGGCAAGAGTAAATGTAATCGCAGCTCCACAACGTTCCGGAATAGGTAAGCAATTTTCTTATATAGCAGCAAATTGTTTTGTTACCACAACGTGCAAGTCATACGATACGTAATTGCACACATGTGTATGTATCTGCCGACGATATAGTCCTCTTAAGTGGATTGGTAATCGAAATTTAAGATTTGCTCTTTCATGCACGAGTGCATACACACCGACGGTTATTATTAACTTAAAATCGGGCGTTAAGTTGCATTTCTCAAGATCGATTTTGCCATTTCAATTATCCTTATGTGCGTATACTTGCAGTCATAACTCATAACTCATAAATAAGTAGATAATCAATGATTGGATTACGAAATGCCTCAATCATCCAGCAATTTTCATTGTTCAATCTAATGCCTACCTACGCTCTACTATATACACATCATCAAAATATAATACATGAATGACTTGTTTATTGACTAGCGATATTAAGTTTCTTCTTTCTTTCTTTTTTTTCTTCATTTTTTTTTTTCTTTCCTTTTTTTATTCTTTCTGATTTTTCCTTTTGAATGCGAATACAGGGTGTCTACTACCGGGAAAAACCGGGAATACGCCTGGAATTTTGTATACCGGGAAAAAACCGGGAATACGCTTGGAATTTTTTTTTAATCCTAGAATTTTTTTCAAGAACCTACTTTTTTTTCTATTTTTGTTTTCTATTTTAACTATTTTTGCTTTCTGTCATACACTGAGAAAAATGTTTGGTTCGGACAACAAAACTTTTTGTTGTTATGAAGCAACAAAAATTGTTGGTTGTGCCAACCGAATTTTTGTTGAAAAAACCAAAGTTTTGTTAATTGAACCATACCTAAGATTTTTTTTGGTTTAAATGAATTTTCTTAGTTCAACAAAAGGTTTATTAAAAGAACCAAGATTTGATTGGCACAATCAAACAATTTTTGTTGCTTCTATAGCAACAAAATTTTGTTGTCCGAATCAAACAGTTTTGTCAGTGTAGCAAATAATGTCTACCGAAGAAATAAGTTAATACCCTTCAGTTATTGTTTCATATTTTATAATTTGATTGAGTAACTTAGTTGCTCAAAATTAAGTCTGATTGGTAATTGAGTAAATACTTGCAGTATTACAGATATAAGTTTTATAATTTATTTAACAAATTTTAGAAACTATCCAAAGATTTCGAAGGATTAGAAATAATTTCCAGGTATTCTCTGAGATTCTCTAGGTTTTTAATGATTTTCAGGATATTTTCAATAATTATAAAGGATTTTAAGAGATTTTTGAGGAAGATTAGGGAATTCAAAGAATTTGTAAGAAATTCTAAGGAATTTTAAAGGACTTTAAAAAACTTGTAAAAATTTTAAGAAATTTTTATTTTTCAAAGGGATTTTAAGGGATTTTAATGTTCCCCATGGAATCTTAAATGTTTTCATGAGATTTTTTATGAATTTTTAAAGATTTTGTGGAATTTTAGGGAATTTTGAAAAGTTTTTGAAAATTTTAAAAGATTTTTTTACATATTTCAAGGGATTTAAAATTTTTTTCGTGGAGTTATAAAGGATTTTAGGAAACTTGTAAGAATTCTAAGAAATTTTTATTATTTTATTGATTTTAAAGAATTTAAATGTTCCTCATGGAATTTTAAACGATTTCACAAAATTTTTATGATTTATAAAAAAATCTATAGAATTTTAGGGGAAAAGTTTTCAAAAATTGTGAAAGATTTTTACGTATTATAAGGGATTTTAAAGTTTTTCGTGAAATTTTAAAAATGTTTGTAGAAATTGCATGTAATTTTGACATTTTAAAAATTATTTTAAGGAATTTTAATAGTCCTCATAAAATTCAAAAAATTTCAAGTCATTTTTACA
The DNA here is from genome assembly GCA_900474325.1 of Synergus umbraculus. Lineage (NCBI taxonomy): Eukaryota > Metazoa > Arthropoda > Insecta > Hymenoptera > Cynipidae > Synergus > Synergus umbraculus. Next base: position 64,831 of record UCOK01015658.1, read on the forward strand.
TTCTCATCAGAGAATGTATTATTGATTTTGAAAAAATTTTGTGAGATCTTTTATTTCAAGAGTTTTTCTTTAGAGATTTTAATGCACATTAGAGAATTTTACAGAATGTCACTAGAGTTTTATGATTTGTAAAAGATTTTGTATAATAATTGTAAAGGATTTCATGGAATTTTAAAGGATTTCAATAGGTTTTCAATAATTTAAAGAAATTTTTGTTCATTTTAAAATTCTTCGTGGTATTTAAAAATATTTCACGAAATTCTGAAAATGTTTTATGAAATTTTGAAGGAAGACAGGAAATTTGAAGAGGTTTTTAGGAATTTGAAAAGATTTTGAAATTTTTCGTAGAATTTTAAGATGTTTAAAGATTTCTTTTAGGAATTTCAAAAAATTTTAGCGAATTTTAAGGGATTTCAATAGGTTTCCAAAATTTTAATAAAATTATTCTTCATTTTAAGAGATTTTAAAATTCCTCATGAAATTAAAAAATATTTCACGATATTTTGGAAATGTTTATTGAAATTTGAAGGGTTACAGGAAATTTTCAGAGGATCTTAAAAGATTTTGAATAGTTTTTCGTGGAATTTAAAGTATTTCAAAGGATTTTCAGGAATTTAAAAAAGATTCGTGAAAATTGAAGGGATCCTATGAAATATTAACAAATTTAAGGGATTTCGTGTAATTTTAAGATGTTTTTAGGAATTTCAAGAAATTTCAATGAATTTTAAGAAATCTTTTCAAAAGTTGTTGTAAATGCGAGAGATTTTTACAAATTTTTTAAATGTTGTGAAGTGATTTTAAATTTCAAAAGATATAAACTGATATTTTACGAAATTTTTGGAAAATTCTAATAGTATTATGATAAAAAATTTATCCCTATTTTTAATACTTTTCTGTCAGGGAAATTTGTCTAAAAGTCAGGGAAAAGTCAGGGAATTTAAAAAATTGAATCTTGTGGACACCCTGCCTTAGTTTATTCTTAAAAAGAGTAAAAGTATTATATACTTAAATAATATATAATAACCCAGTGGGCAAAAAGACATTGTCCTCCTGAAGACGTCCAAAAGACATCTTTAGGACGTCTATGACAGTCCAATGATGTCCTAAAGACGTCTTTTTGACATTATTTTGACTGACATGTCATGAACATCCTAAGGATGTCTTTAGGACGTCCTCAGGATGTCAATGTCTTTTTACCCACTGGGAAACTCTATAATATGTTAGATTTGTTGATTTAATATATTAACTTCATAATAGTAAATGTATGATGTAAATTTAAAGTGTGTTTTTACAGGGAAAACGCCTGGAATTTGAATCGGTTGAGTCAGTAGACACCCTGGATTCGCAATGAAAACATAACTTGGTTGAGTTCGACCCACTGATACTTTCTATAATTCTCCTCCCAGAAATTTGCTGAAAAATCTTCGAAATCGTGTAAGGGGGAGTTAGAAGCTCCTGCAAGTGATTATTAGGTGCGCTGAGAAAAAGGAACGATGTTAACCCTCGTAAAGTACCCGAAGTAAAAGTAACGATCGAAGGAGGTGCATGCGAGGCATCATTGACGAAATCCTTTTGCGAAACGTAGTATTTTCAACGTGAAGAATTTGAAACTGGCAAAAGGGTCTTTCGGGACATAAATATAATCGAGAACATTGAAGATCGAAGGAAAGAATATGGCGGGCGGTTAACGCGCACCGGTCACCATTTTGGTTCAGCCTGTAGGCACCTTTGTGCACAGACACGTACAACCAACCTGTTCTCTTACGATCGACCAACCAATGCCATACTTTCTCAAATACGAGCATCGACAAAATCAGGGGTTTCTTCGACTCAGCGCACTTACTAAAAATAAGTGCGAACCTTAAATCTTAAACCTTAAACCTTAAACCATTTTTTTCTCAAGCAACGATCGATAATAATTAGCCTCTTCTTTTGTAGCTCTTCTTGCAACGATTTCAATTCATTTTGAAATCGTGAAATTCATTTTGAATTGTTCTATGTACCTTTTTTCCTCTAGAGTCCCATTTTGATTAAAATATATCAATTACTATGAAACAATGTTAGATTAAAAAGGGTTTTATGAGATCTGGTATTTCTTTTTTTTTTTTTTTTTAAAAAAAAAAAAGATAGTTAGCTGCACGAAAGAAATTTATAACTATAAGTACTTGAGTACACCCAGAGAAAAAATTTATTTATTTTAAATAAAAGTAATGATTGAAAAGTTTTGAACGTTCAAATGGACGAATTTTTGTATTGATTGTATTTGTAACTATAAAAAGTTTTTAAATATTGATTCATTTACATTGAAAATATTAAAGAATTAAATAAACTTGTAATCCTGATTGTTATTTTTAGTTGGCACAATATTTCTGGATAAAATATAATTTGAAAAAAATATTTCGTTCATTTGAACGTTCGAAACTCTATTCACATATAAAAGTATACATTTGAAATATATTTCTTTGACTCAAATAAATTTTTATTTCAGTGGAACAACTTTTTATTTATTTCAAATATTCATAGTTATTCATCAGAAATAAAAATATTTATTAAATCAAATAAATAATTATTTGCGTGAAATATGTAGTTATATTTAACTGAAATATAAATATAATATATTTAAGTATAAATTTTAAACATTTTGATATTTGTTCTGAGTTAACTTACGAGACAAATCAATCAATCAATAAAACAAATACCGTTAATACAATTTCTTATTCAGTTTAAATAAATATTCTTATTCAAATCAAATGAATAACTCAAATAAAAAAATTTATTTGTATCAAAAGATTTTTTATTTGGCTCTGAGACAAATTTTTTTATTTGAATGAAATATATTGTATTTAGTTTAAATAAATTATTTCTCTGGGTGTATGCTGTTGTTGTCAATACAGTTGTTTGTATATCTATAGCTATAGCTCTTGATGGAGTAAAGTTTTTACTGTGTAAAATGAGGAATGCCTCTTAGAATTGATACGCTTTTTGTGATCCAGTAAAACTGAATCTATTAATATTATTGCGAGCGAGCATCGAGACGAAATCATAAATATTTTCACTGAATTCTTTCCTCATCAATGATAGTAAGGCAGCAAAATCGAACTTTGCTATAAAGTTACGGTATAAACAATGTTGTGCGCCATTCACGCCTTTGGGTTTATAACTGAAAGTACCCGTTACAACTTCCTTTAATTATTGTCAGTGAAAGATACGTATTTTTAATGTTGCACAATGCAGACATTTTACTGCTGCTCATTCACAGTATATATTGGAATGCACAATTTTTCCGCGAGCTTTCTCATTTATATTTTCATGACTTGTTTTATCTTCTCTGTTAACGTTCTTAGAATTAGGAGAAAAAAAACTAATAATCTTTAATACGATGTTGTTTCTGGAAAAGTTATTTGGTTCATTGTTTAGTATTGCTTTTTTCTGTGACGATTTAACTATAATAGTTAGGAATTTTAAAGTAACGGAAAAAATCTTTTGCTCTATTTTCTGTAGAATTTTTTTTTGATGACTATAAGAATGAAGAATTCAATGACAAATGGAAATTTTTCTCTGTAATTTCATTACAATTTCTGTTCTTTAATATTTTTAGTTTTCATTCGCAGATGATAATCTTCTGGCGAATTAATTTTTTTTATTTCACTTATTTTTTTATGAGTCGAATTATATCTTACCAAAACTTATCATTTCTACTGTGATTGTGAAAATTTTTTCAATGGTTTTTTGATACTCCAATCGATAATTGCTATTTAATATAATTCTAATTACACAAAAGTAGTTTTATTTAAGCTTTTACAATGAAGGAAATCATTTATATAGACAATAGACAATTATGTTTATTTTAATTTAATTTTAATAATGTTTATTTTAATTTAGTTGTTCTCTTATCTTGTTTCATAATTTCGTCGCAATCAAATGGCTTACCAAAACGTAATTTTCTACTTTAGAATTTTGTCTTGTCCTAAAATCCATAATAATTGATAATTAGCAATATTATCCTAATTGTAATTATTAGGGCATTATTACAGAAGATAATTTCCATTTAAGTTACAGAGTAAACTAAATCATGGATAGGGAGTTGTTTTTTTTTAAATTTAGGTCTTTTATCTGGTTTCAAAACTTGAACCTGTATGGCTTACCAAAATTTTCTTACTCTACTGAAAAAATTAGCAAAGCTTTCTTGTTCTAAAATTCATTTTTCTAATTATTCATGTATCTAATTATATTATTCATGCTTCTAACTATACACAAAATCATTTATATTTTTATTTATCATTTTATTACAATTACTTAATTCATAAATGGAGAGTAGATATTTTTTTCTAAATACATTTATTATAATTTTAAAAAAAATTATAATAATTGTAATTGAAATTACACAGCTAAAATCAACTCTTTCTGCTTTAAAAATGAGCATGGCCTTTTTAAATAAAACACAATAGTAATTTTCTTTCTACAAAGAGGAAATTCAAATGCCTCATAATTTTTTCTATTATAATTTAAAAAATGTGGGACGGCTTACTAAAACTTACATTTTCTACTTAACACATTTACAATCTTAAAATCGATAATAAACATCTTTCATAATAATCTTTATTCTTCACTCTAAATTTGAGTCAAATCCTGACTGATTCAAATTTAGAGTGTTTATAAATTCACAATTTTAATTACAAAACAATGTTCTATTCTTGGGAAATAAGTATTCGATAAACAGATTCTAGAATAAATTTTGAGCCCGGAATTTTTATGACATATATTTTAGCTCTTCATCTACCAGAAAAAAAATCAAATATAATTTTTTGATAATGTTTTAAGAAGTTTTTTCATAGCCCAGTGAGAGTCCAAGTATTTTATATTATTAATTGCTAATTTTTAATAATCTTAACAATGACAAAGACTTTTTCCAGTAGAAAAAGTGCGTTATGGTACGACATTGCAATATTTAAACACCCCATAATTTTAACTTAAGTTTGCAATTGTTTCACTTCTAATTCTTGTTTATAATTATAATAAACCAAAATGTCATTTTCACTCCCAGTGGGCACAAAATTTAAAGAAGTTTTTAGAACGTCTTAAAAACGTCCTTAAAACGTTCTGTGTCAGGCCAAAAAATGTCCAATGTTCCAAAGACGTTTTTAGGACGTATTTGGAACATTGGCCTTTTTTTGGCCTGACATTGGACGTTTTTAGGACATTCTAAAAACTTCTTTAAATTTTTTGCTCACTGGGCTATTGAATCCTTTCCTAATTAGATAAAAAGTTTGTTTGAATCAAATAAACGTATATTTGCCTCGGAGCAAACTAAAAAATATCTTTGAATTAAATAAAATTTATTTCATTCAAATAAGATATTTTTTCTTTGAATTAAAAAGGAAATTTCTTTGAATCAAAAAATTCAAAGAAAAAATATCTTTGAATCAAATAAATATTATTTAATTCAAAGATATTTTTTAGTTGGCTCTGAGGCAAATATACTCTCTAAACTTGAATCAGTGAAATTTAACTGATTACCAGTCAAATTCCACTGATTTGCAGTGACTCTTTTCTCTCAATTTTAATCATTGAAAAATCTACTAGAAATCAGTGAAAAGTCACAGAAATTTTTAGTAGTTTAGTGAAGATGACTGAAAACTTCAGTAACTTTTGACTGATTCTCAGTGAACTTTCACTGTTTAAAATCGTGAGAAAAGATTCACTGAAAATCCGTAAAATTTGACTGATTCAGTTTTAGAGAGTACGTTTATTTGATTCAAACAAACTTTTTTTCTCGCTGTATGATGATCCCATTAGAAAACATAATTACAATCAATACTTAATCACAATTTAAACATTTCCCTCTTGCATCTAAAATTTTTCCCACAAATCTACTGTATTACTAATAGTTCAACAAAAACATCCTTTAAATCAGCAGTAACCGCAAAATGTGCTCGTTCTACCCAACTTAAACTTATATACATCAACAGCAGTGGCAACAACAGCATCCAGTACTACATAAAAGCTGTGAAACGTGGTGGGCAATCTAAGGGTGTATTGTGGCAGGGGGTAGGGGGGGGGGGGGAAACCATATACAGCGAAGAGAGAAGCAAATAGCCAAAGAGTGAGAGACAAGTTTAGGGTGGTAAGGAGGAGTCGTACAATATTCGCCGTAATTAAGTCCCTCCGCTTCTTCGGGTCGCCGCGGTGGGACGCGGTGAAGGAAGTTAAGATAACAGCGAGCAAGCGAGCGGGAAAAAAAGGCAATCGCAATAAATAATACAGAGGGGGAAAAGAGGCGATCGCCTGCAACATTCTACTCAAATGTTAAATAGGTATCAATTTGCACTGGGCCAATAAGAGAGCAGCAGGGCGTGCCAAGTAGGGATGCGATTGGCCGCGTGGCCATGGATAGGCGATGCCCCATAGGCGCCGAAGGATATATTCAGGATTTGTGCGCGCGCCCCTTCTCTTTTCTCATGGAGGGGCTTAACCACCTGGTTCTCCTTTCCCGGTCTGGTCTCGCTGTCTATGTCCTGAGACCGGTCTGATTCACTCCACCACGACCAAGCAGCGACTTCGGGCCTGCGAGTCACGATTCCGACCGTGATTTTGTCACGTGACCGCGTGTCGATTCGCGATTTCCAAATTTCAAGAGTGAAAGTCGTGAAAGTGAACCTGGTGGATGTGCCGACAGAGTGATCCTTCAATTTTGGTAATATGGTGACAAGAGATAAGGAATTCTACTTGATATGGATTCTACTTGTGCGAGAGTGCTTGATCGTTTCGCTTAGTGTGCATTGGTAACAAACCATCAGCCAGTAGTTCCGGATTAGTAGTTTCCGGAGGAATAAGACCTTGAGGAATACGTTTTCCTGGAGTTTCCAAGGATACGAATTAGCGATACTCGAAGGATACCGCGAAACCAATCACTTTCCCATTATTGCATCGGGGGAAAATAAATCTGAAGGGCATCTTTGGAGCTCAACAGCGCATGAAATGACCAGACGTCGGATGAATTCAGTCACGGCCGATGTGTTCTTGTTTTGCAATGGGCAGGTTTGAGTTTTGATTTACCAAGACTCTTGAGACTGGAATAGACAACTTGGAAGTTGATAATAACTTGGAACTTGACATAGACAACTTGGAACCAAGTCTTGCCAGGTCATTAAGTCCATGAAAGTGATCTCCGGTGTATCCCATCATCTCAACCTTTCCCAGCAATCTTGCAGAACGGTGATTCAGTGCGCTGGCGAAAGATGTAGCAAGAAAGGTCTAACGGATCCCGCAAAATGATTGTTTCATAAGTGCACAAGAGCGTGAATCGTAAAAGTTAGATCAAATCAAAAGCAATCATGTCGGATCACGCGGAGAGCGATATGGATGCTACGGAGGAGATAAACGTTGATGATTCGGATTCCCGAAGTTGTAGTCCCCGGAACTACATGCACCATGATTCCAACAGGAATCGTGATGCGCCGTCCGAGTGTTCAAATTCCCCACCTCCGAATCAGACGAGTACAAAGACTCTACAAACTGAATCACCAAGAAGCCATCCCTTTAGCATAAGTCGACTCCTGGGTGAGAACAGAAGTCAAAATCCTAAGAGTCCGTCGTCAGAAGAGCTGGACAGTGATAAGGATAGAAGGTCTTCCTGGACTTGGGAAGAGAGCAACAACCGAACGTCGGCTTTGGAGGATGGAAGGAGGTCCTGGGAGCCGGAAGTTGAAGAGAAGACTTCGGAGAAAGATGATGATGATGACACTGGAAGCACACCGGAAATACCCACAAGTCACTCCCTTCACTCCAACGATCTATTAGCACCTTTTAGACTCTTTCCTGGTGGTTCAGGACTTATTTACACCGGGGGAGGGGTCATTAGGGTACCGGCTCATAGACCACCAGGTACCAATGGTGCGCCGACTGCCGGAATGCCTAATCAGGCATTGATACCTCATTGGAACCTTCAGGCCCTTCAACATAGTCAACAGCAAGCTGCTGCCGCTGGTCTCCGAGCAAGTTTCTTTGCTAATCTTGCCCCTCATCCTCTACAGGGTCATCCACATCTGAAAGATCGATTAGCAGGTTGGTTACTTTTCTTTTGATTCAACATTAGTCTTGATTTGAGCAAAACTTTTTGCGATAATCCGACATGGTTCCCGGATATTGGTTTATTATTCATTAATGCATAGTTAGGACAGCCGGAAAGTTCAGTCTTTAGGCAATCTGTTGAATCAGGAATATTTTATAATATTTTCTTGCTTGGATGTCCAAGTTTTGATTGTAAAGACCAAATTCCCAATTGGAAACAATGTCAATATTGGATTTGTTCCACATTGCGAATTGTATTCCAATTTTTTAACTATATCTAGATATTAAGTTTGATTATCCACTTTCGTTCATCTTGGTCCATTTATACTTTTGTTTTACCTTTCGAAATGTTCCCATGATCGCGAGGTATATATGAAGGGAGAAATTGATGGACAGTACAGGATTTGTAAGGGTCAATCATTTTTTGATCAAAATCAGAGTGTAGCACATGAAGGCAGACATTGATAGACAGGAAAAAATTTTTAATTCCAATCTCTTTTTTTGGAGAAGAGATGCTACATAATCGATGTAATTGTGTAATACACATAGCAACTGATTCAGAAAACCAATTCCTTTTGTTTAATTGTGAAAAACTTGGTAATTTATTATTATGATTGATTATCGGTAATTAGGTCCTTTAGCTGTTGGTACTAATGACAACTGATAATTTTGACTAATGTTCCTCCTCCGTCGTTCGTCCTAGTTGACAAAAAATCCATGCACAATGCACCTGCGCGATGATAACCCACATAGAACTCTGGAGTGTTATTGCTACTCCCATTTTTGTACTCTAATATTACCGGTGTCCAGAATGAGCGCAGGTGCAGCATTTAATTGTATTTAACTTCTTCTCTAAATGATATCTCACTTTTATTGAAGCCACAAACTTAAGGAAACGATTCACATAAATCCTAAAGAAACCACCATTAAAATTTGTGCATTTATATGAGTCATTGTGGTATTAGGAAATTTATTTTATGCTCAATGTATTATTCACTGGATTTAATTTTTTTTACTGAATTTGAAAAACGTCAATATTGGAACAACAGAAATTGGAACAATATTTTATAAATCGTGAAAATTAAATGAATATCATACTTCCTAAAATAATAACTTTGTGGTAATAATATAAAGGACGACAGTTTAGTGGACAATTGACGAATTTCCTAATTGGTATCGACTTGAAGTTCCTTAGATTAGCGAGCTCATACGTCATACCTTGCTCATGTTGATACAGGTATATCAATTAAGCAGAGCTCGTGAATTATTTAGTTATTCGCTCGTCACAATCGCTGAGAGGGAAATCAGAGCGCGAGAAATTATGGTATCTCGAAATAATGTGATTTCACATTTCAACATGCTTCGCTTTCGATAAATTTTACAGCACCCGATATAGAATTATTCACTGCAAATATGCTACTGCAATCAGCACTTGTCCATAAAATATTCCCTTCATTTAAAATGTCTAATTACAATCTGTTAATGATTTTTCGCCGGAGAAGATACGATACTGTTCAAAAGTTCTTATAGATTTATTATTACTTTATCATATATACCAGCCTAAGAAAATCGTTTCTCCGAAAAGCAATTTCTTATTTCGTTTCTGAATATGTTTGCTTAAAATTCTTTTAAAGGACTCAGTCCATTGTCATTATGGCAAAGCAAATTGCACATAACAGTAAAAGCGCGATCACAGGTCAAAATTGAGAAACATTGAAAATGCGATCGAGTAACTCGCAGGTAACTTTCTTTATTTCAAAGAAACCTTAAAACGTAGGTACGTGCAAAATGCATAATTAGCGTCTACTTAGGCGAATTCTCGGCGTCGAGTTTTTTTTTTTTCGAACCGGTAAAGTAACCCGCAATTATTGCCCGTGGCGTGAGTAAAACTTTTCTTCTTAACGGCGTATAACGATATTCGTACTTGATAATTTTCCCCAGGAGTAATGTTACAGCTAAATAATAGAATGGAAAAAAAGGACTGAGAACTATTGACACGGCAACTCGAGGTATAGGATAAAATGTGTAATACTATATTGACATACAGCGTGTCCATATACGTACACATTTTACATATACATATACATTTTACATGTGCATATATACGTTTTACATGTACATATATACGTTTTACATATACATATAGAAATTCATATACATATACATATATATCGTATACTGGCAAGCCATTAAGAGCCCAGGGCGTTCCATTTACGCGAAACTGATGGAAAGGGGAAGTACCGCTTCGTTTCAGCGGATTCGTGTTATTTTCTGTCATTTGCCAGCGACCAGCACTGAACATATATCGTCGATATTAAATTGGCAGTATTTGAACGAAAGAAAGCGGCTTCTTTCAAGCCTGGAAATTATAACAACACAAGTGTGACAAGTACTTATTTTAAGCTGAAACCTCTGAAATTGAGTAAACCTCCTTCACTTTACTTTTTAAACCATCAGCATTTAACTCTTATCCTCTTTATCTTCTCGCTCCTTCATTCCATATACATTTACTCAGACGCATTTTACACATTGACCATTCTCGTGCTTTTTTCACGAAACTCGACTCAACAAATTACTCGACATTCGTTCTGAAATGGAATATCTTGAAAGTTAGTTCTTCGTTTACATTCCTGGATACCTTGATGAATTTCATGACAATTCATGAAAAGTTGACTGGAGGCTCACTGAGTTGTTGTCATTGTCTTCTTTAATTAGTCATTTATCTTCTAATTAGTCATGTATCTTCCAATTAGTCATTTATCTTCCAATTAGTCGTTTATCTTTTAATTAGTCATTTATCAAGTTTTCCTGAACTTTTTTTTTTCACGACTTTGTTCAGATTTCAATCGGACTTCAAGTTACTTTTATGACTTTTAAAATATGTATTTTGTGGGATTTAAATAAGCAAATAAAAATTTTATAGGGAATTTTATTGAGGAATTTCAAAAGCTTTTTATGATTTTTAAAAGATGTTGTATAATTGACAAAGATTTCGAAGGGTTTCGTCAAATTTTAAGGGGTTTCAAAAAGCTGTAAATTTTTTAAGGGGTTTCCAGAAATTTTTCAATTTTTAAAGGATATTGTGGAATTTTTATGGATTTGATGGAGTTTCATGAAGTTTCTAATAATTTACATAAAAGTATTTCAGGAGATTTTTCTGATTTTTAAAACATTTTGTGAAATTTTACAGGATTTCATGGAATTTGATAAGATATATAATAATTTTAAGGGATTTTAAATGTGAAGGAATTTCAAGAGGTTTCTAGGAATTTTTAAAGATTTTCCTGAATTTTAATGTGGATTTCAAAAGATTTATGATTTTGAAAATTTTCTGAGAATTTTAAGATTTCAGGATATTTCGTGAAATTTTAAAGTAATTCATGCAATTTTAAGAAATTTTAAGGGATTATAAATATTTTCAAATTATGAGGATATTTTTAGAGTTTTTAAGGAATTTTAAAAGATTTCGACGAATTCAAGCGATTTTTAAGGTTTTTGTGAAATTTTAGGAATTTAAAACGATTTGAAGGAGTTTCAAGAGATTTGAAGGAATTAAAAATTTTAAAATTTTTATTTTAAAAGATTTCTAAAAATTCCGAGGGATTTTATGTAATTTTTCGATACTTCTAATAATTTTAAAGAGTTTCAGGAGACTTTTCTGATTATTAAAGTATTTTGTGAAATTTTACAGGATTTCATGGAATTTGATAAGATATATAATAATTTTAAGGAATTTTAAATGTGAAGGAATTTCAAGAGATTGCTAGAAATTTTTAGAGATTTTCACGAATTTTAACATGGATTTCAAGAGATTAATAATTTTGAGCGTTTTTATGTGGATTTTTAACGATTTTTAAGAGATTTTTACGAAATTTAAGAAATTTTCAGGAGATGATTCTTCTGATTCGTCGTGTAAGTATCGATAGTGGTTTTCAACAATCGATACTTGCCGAATTGTAAATTCCGCGTAAAATGAATTTGGTTTCGTTAATAATCATTTTGTCACGAGTCTAAACTCAAAATACATTGAAAAGAATAGGAATTTTATGGAATTTTTTTAAGATTTCATAGGAGATAATGGGATTTTAAATGTTATCGTAGAATTTTATTGAGAAATTTCAAAAGCTTTTTATGATTTTTAAAATATTTTGTAATAGTTTTAAGGATTTCATGGAATTTGATGATTTTCACTAATCTTAACATGGATTTCAAGAGACTAATGATTTTGTAAGTTTTTGTGTGCATTTTTCATGATTTTTAAATGATTTTGTAGAATTATATGGGATTTTAGGATATTTCGTGAAATTTTAAGGGATTTCGAGAGATTTTTCTGCCATTTAAATGATTTTGTGAGGATTTTAAAGGATTTCATAGAATTTGATAAGATTTCTATGTAATATTTTTAAGGGATATAAAAGATATAAAGAGATTATAAATGTTACCTTAAAATTTCAAGAATTTTTCTGGAAATTTTAAGAGATTTTGAAGTTTGTCATGGAATTTCAAAAGGTTTTAGGAATTTTTCGAAATTTTCATGAATTTTAACGTAGATTTCAGAAGATTCATGACTTTGAAAATCTGTCTGGAATTTTTAAGGATTTCATGGAATTTGAAGATATTTGTAATACTTTTAATGGATTTTACAGGATATAAAAGGGACTTGAATTATTATCATTCAATTTAAAAAAAATCTCAAGAAGTTTCTGAAAATTTTAAGCGATTTTCACGAATTTTAAGCGATTTCACAGGTTTTCAAAGGTTTCTTGTGTTTGTAAACAAAGAAGAATACTTAGATTCGATTTCGCAACTAAATATCATGATCTCTATATTTACGTGAACTACATCCTTGAAAGTGGAGTATGTGAGAAAAAATTGTAGTTTCTTTCCCGCGGTGGCAACAGCTTTTGTATAATTGAGATTCTGGTAACTATAATGGTCTAACTCTAATATTGGAAGGTAGTTTTTTAACAATTTAGCGATTGGTCTTCCCAATCCGAGGTCTGTCGGTTGGCACGAAGCACAACTTCTATATAAATGAGAAGGCGAGTTTGAGGACGTATAGTTAGAAGAGCATTTCATACGAAGCATAGGGTTAGTTGCAGCGGATTCTGTTTCAGGTTTTGGTCACGCGATGCCTTTTTTCTCTGTTCCCGGTACCCGGTTATCTTTGGCCCCAGGCATTCAGTTCTGCTCGAACCACAACTCTCTGTCTTCCTCTGGCTTAGTTTTACTCTTTTACTCTTTTACTCTCTTTCCAGTGTTCAGATCCCAATGCTGCTCTGCTAATCCCATTCAATCTGTAGATACTGTGCATATACTCATGCTGCAAAAGTGTTTACATGTGAATTCCAATTAGCCGAGTAAATGAACTTGATCTGAGTTACACTTTGCTTTTCCAGTTCAAGTTGTAAATGATCTTGTCTCTACAAATTTTCATTCAACCAACAATTTCATTTTTGTAGCAATACAGATGTACCTAACAGATATTGATGATATTCCAAAATTAGGGTGGCCACATGTCAGGGAAAAAAAATTTTGTCCGGGAAGTCGGGGAAATGACAGGGAAATTCGAGTAATTGTCAGGGAAAATAGAAATTGACATTTGTGTTAACTATGTTATTTTTGTCTTATTTTTAACTTTGTTATTTTTATTACATATATAACTTTCATAATTTATTGAAAGAATTTTAGAAACTATCCAAAGATTTCGAAAGATTATAAATAATTTCCAGGTATTCTCTAGATTCTCTTTAGGTTTCTAATGATTTCAAGACATTTTCAATAATTTTAAAAGAATTTTAAGAGGTTTTTAGGAATTTTAAGTGATTACAAGAGATTTGTATAATATTGAAAAGATTTAGTTGAAATTTTATGAGATTTTATGTGATTTTTAAGGAAGTTTAGGGAATTATAAGAATTTTAAGGAATTATAAAGTTCCTTGAGGAATTTTAAAGGATTTCAAAAAGCTTGTAAAAATTGGAAGATATTTTTATTTTTTTAAGTGATTTTAAGGGATTTTAATGTTCCTAATGTAATTTTCAAGAATTTCATGAGATTTTTATGATTTTGTTTTCAATTTTGTGGAATTTTAGTTAATTTGAAAAATCTTCCATATAAGATTTTTACGTCTTTTAAAGGATTTTAAAAAGCTTGTAAGTATTTTAAGAAATTTTGATTATTTCACAGTGATTTTAAAGGATCTTAAGAGGTTTTTAGGAATTTTAAGTAATTACAAGAGATTTTTATAATATTGAAAAGATTTAGTTGAATTTTAAGAGGAATTCATGAACTTCAAAGTTCCTTGAGAAATTTTGAAGGATTTCGCGAGATTTTTATGATTTTCTAAAGATTTTGTGGAATTTTGAAAAGTGCAACAATTTTTAAAGATTTTATTACATATTTTAGGATTTAAACATTTTTCGTGGTATTCTAAAGGATTTTAAGAAACTTTTAAGAATTTAAAGAGATTTTAAGGAATTATAAATATTCTCTTGGAATTTAAAAGGATTTTAAAAGGCATGTAAGAATGTTAAAAAATTTGAATTATTTTTAAGTGATTTTAAAGAATTTAAATTTTTCTCATGGAATTTTAAAGGATTCACAGAATTTTTATGATTTACAAAAGATTTTGTACAATTTTAAGGAATTTCAAGAGGCTTTCAAGAATTTTAAGAAATCTTTACGTATTTTAAGGAATTTTAAAGTTATTCATGGAATTCTAAAGGATTTTAAAAAGCTTGTAAGTAATTTTGACATTTTAAAAATGATTTTAACGAATTTTAATATTCCTCATAAAATTTTTTAAAATTTCAAGTGATTTTTCATTTTTAAAAGATTGTGAGAGATTTTTTTATTTCAAGAGTTTCTTTTAAAGATTGTAATACACTTTAGGGAATTTAAAAAAATTCTACCAGATTTTTATGATTTGTAAACGATTTTGAAAATAATTATAAAGGATTTCATGGAATTTTAAATATTCTAGTGGAATTCAAAAGGTTTCAGCGAATTTTAATTAATTTCAATAGGTTTTCAATAATTTAAAAAAATTTTTGGCCATTTTAAAATTCCTCGTAGAATTTAAAAATATTTCACGAAATTCTGAAAATATTTTATGCAATTTTGAAGGATTACAGGAAATTTGAAAATGTTTAAAGATTTTTTGTAGAAATTTCAAAAGATTTCAGCGAATTTTAAAGGATTTCAATAGGTTTCTAAAAATGTAAAGAAATTGTTCTTTATTTTAAGAAATTTTAAAACTTCTCGTGGAATTTTAAGATGTTTCTAGGAATTTCAAGAAATTTCAATGGATTTTAAGAAATTTTAATGAATTTTAAGAAATCTTTTCGAAAGTTGTTGTAAATGTGAGAGATTTTTACAAATTTTTTTAATGTTGTGAAGTGATTTTAAATTTCAAAAGATATAAACTGATATTTTACGAAATTTTCGAAAAAATTCAATAGTATTATTATAAAAAATTTATACGTATTTTTAATACTTTTCTGTCAGGGAAATTTGTCTAAAAGTCAGGGAAAAAGTCATGAAAATACCAGTGAAATTGAAAAATTGAATCTAGTCGTACAATGTACCTGATATACTTAAAATCATACTCAAATTATTTATGCCTCTGCAAACTGTTATTAGTGGATTTTATACTCGAAACAAATTTATGGCGTCGTAATAAATCAGGAATGAAAAAGTTTCTCTGTAGTTTTGAGGGGCCGGAGAGTTATAATTGCGCCACTGCTCTGCTATTAGAGTAATCGCATGGGCTTTCAGAAGCCTGTTGGCGTTTGGTTGAGGTGAGTACTTGTTCAAACCGCATGGTATTAATTTCCGGTGTTATTTTCCGTTCTTCCTTTCGATTTAAGAGTCGTATCCTCGAAACCATTTTAATCGTTCTGAAATTTCAAGAATTCAAATTACACTCCGAGTTTAAAATACATTATAATGAAAAAAACGAAACACATCGTTTTAGTACTCATATCTCTTCATTAACTTTGCATTTACAGAAAAGATGTGTGTGTAAGATAAACCATATGAATATAATTACAAATATGTATATAAAAATGCAATATGACTTGAATATTTAATTAAATTGTCCTTAAGCGAAGATAAATGCAAATGAG
This sequence comes from Synergus umbraculus, assembly GCA_900474325.1. Lineage (NCBI taxonomy): Eukaryota > Metazoa > Arthropoda > Insecta > Hymenoptera > Cynipidae > Synergus > Synergus umbraculus. The sequence continues at coordinate 81,028 of UCOK01015658.1, forward strand.
CAATTTCCTCTTGAAGAATTAAAGTTCTCGGTACTTTTGGGAAATTTATCAAATATATCGCGAGGATGTAATCGAGGAATTAATTTCGATTTCAATTTTGTTTGGGATATATATATACAGTAGTATAATCGAATACCGATGAGTCAATTTGAGTGGAAGTGAAGAACCCATCCGATGAAGAAATCAGATACGACAGTAATGGCAGCGAAAGCCTCTTGTAACATTATAAGTAGTCATTTCGTATGTGGTCAAACAAGTCGGTAGCCGTTGTCTCTGACACGTCTTACCAGCTTGGCAACACAACTTCTAGACTATTAATTGTCCAATTGACTTACACTACCGTTCTCACTTTTCCTGCAATTTAGAAATTATGCTGAATGCATAATAATTGTTAATTCAAGCGTGCAGCGATTTTATATTTATTTCGAGTGTTTCTGCTCTGCATTATGTATGCGGCTATTTAATGTTGGTTTGCGTGCTGCGCCAGCTCGCGAAAAAAAAGAAAAAAATAACGTCGTATGATAGTCAATTAATTCAGACCATTAAATTAACTGAAGATACGAACTAAGATATGAATTAAAACTACAATGTCTTGCTCGCATTTTTCTTTAGAATAGATTAGCACAATTGCACGCAGTTAAAAGTAATGAACTTTTTTTTAACTGCAGTGGTAATATAGCTCTTAAAATCAATTGCATTTTGCATCAATTGCAAAATAAACATGATGTTAAGAGCAATGTATGCAAAACCATACATTATTGAATCTTATTTTAGTTAATGGATATTTTATTTCTGTAATCTCTTAAAACCTATGTTAAACTTTGTGAAAATCTCTAAAAATTCTAAGAAACCTTTGAAAACCCGTGAAATCGCTTAAAATTCATGAAAATCTCTAAAAATTCCTAGAAACCTTTTGAAATTCCATGACAAACTTTAAAATCTCTTTATATATTTTATATCCCTTAAAAATATTACATATTAATCTTATCAAATTCCATGAAATCCTTTAAAATTCTCACAAAAACATTAAAATATCAGAAAAATCTCTCGAAATCACTTCAAATTATTAGAAATCTGATAACATTTCACGAAATATCCTAAAATTCCATATAATTCTACAAAATCGTTTTAATATCCTAAAAATCTCTTGAATTTCGTAAAAATCATGAAAAATGTACCCAAAAACCTACAAAATCATTAGTCTCTTGAAATCCATGTTAAGATTAGTGAAAATCTCTAAAAATTCTAGCAAACTCTGAAAATTTCTCAATTAACTCTTAAAATCTCTTAAAATCATTAAAAATATCATCAAATTTCATGAAATCCTTAAAACTATTACAAAATATTTTAAAAAACATAAAAAGCTTTTGAAATTTCTCAATAAATTTCTACGATAACATTTAAAATCCCATTATCTCCTATGAAATCTTAAAAAAATTCCATAAAATTCCTATTCTTTTCAATGTATTTTGAGTTTAGACTCGTGACAAAATGATTATTAACGAAACCAAATTCAAAATTTCAAATTCAATTTACGCGGAATTTACAATTCGGCAAGTATCGATTGTTGAAAATCACTATCGATACTTACACGACGAATCAGAAGAATCATATCCTGAAAATTTCTTAAATTTCGTAAAAATCTCTTAAAAATCGTTAAAAATCCACATAAAAACGCTCAAAATTATTAATCTCTTGAAATCCATGTTAAAATTCGTGAAAATCTCTAAAAATTTCTAGCAATCTCTTGAAATT
>UCOK01015660.1:0-10478 GCA_900474325.1 Synergus umbraculus
TATTTGCACTTACATTTTTTTAAATATAAATTTTATTTTTAAGTGATTAGTCACAACTTTTTCAGATTCATTCGGATTGGAAAGGATAGAAAATAAGTTCGGATTGGTTTCGGATTCATTCGGATTAAAGCTACGGATTAGAAAGGATTGAAAGTAGTTCGGATTGATTTCGGATTAATTAGGATTGAGGGCACGAATTGAAAAGGATTGAACGGTAACTTCAGTTTAGAACTACGGATAGAAAAGGATTAAAATTCATTCGGATTGATTCGGATTGGGATAACGGATTGAAAAGTGTGAACGGATTGAATATCGGATTAATTCGGACTGAAATTTTGGTTGGTTACGGATTGAAAAGGATTGAAAGTATTTCGGAATTTTCTCGGATTTATTCGGATTGGATATCGGTTTGAAAAGGATTGAAACTTTTTTCGGATTAGAATCCGATTCATTCGGTTTGGTTTCGGATTTATTCGGATTCATTCGAATTCAACTTTGTAGAGACTAACGGATTGGAAAGGATTAAAAAGGATTTAAAAATCTTTTTTGATGAGGCTCGCATTCATTCGGATTGAATTTGGAGTTGAGACACAGTTTAAAAAGGATTAAAAAGGATTGAAAACATCCTTCGGATTAGATCGGAATGAAACTGTTTGGTTCTTAGCAATTCTTAGCAATTTTATGAAATCCTTAAAAAGTCTACGAAATATTTTAATAATTAAAACAATCTCATAAAATCCCTTAAAATTTTGCTGCAACCTTCAAAATCCTTTTAAATTCTATAAATTATTTTAAAAATCATACATGTATAGAAATTCTCTTGAAATTCCTCAATAAAATTATCTGACAAACTTTAAAATCCTTTATACCTCATAAAATATTTTAAAACTCATAAAAAGCGCTTGAAATCTTTTTAAATTCGTGATATCGTCTTAGTATTCCCATCAGAAACTTTATGAAAATCTTTAAATTCTACGATAAAATTTTAAGCTTCTTTACGTCCTTTAAAATCCATTAAAATTATTATAAATCTTGTTACATTCTATGAAATCAAGAAAATTCTATTAAATATTTTGAAAATCAGAAAATCCCTTGAAAGTATTAAAATCTCTTTACTTTTTTTAACATTCCAGGAAATTTTATTGTAACATTTTAAATTCCACTTCCCATGCTCACAGCTATTGCATTTTGAGGAAACAAAAATATTAAAAAATGTATACTTATAGTTTGAAGTGTGCTTTTTCCGACGGTATCACTACAATTATCGAAAAAAAATTTTTTTGATCAAAAAATCCAGTTTGAAACAAAAAAATCATGATTTTCAAAGGCAATTTTTTTTTAAATCGAGTTTTCAAAGATTTACAGGCTTGGAATCATCTTGGAACCGGTCTAAATCGTGGACGCGATGTCTGAATTTAAAGAATATGACGTTATGAAGTCATTTTGAACAATTAGTAACATCAAAATGGCGCCCGAATTGCAAAATTTTTTCAAGAACATTCGTCATTTTTTTTCTCAGAAATGAAGCACTTTACTAAAAAATTATAAAGAATAAAAAGTGCTTAGAATTAGTCAAGGAATACACCTGAATTTCTTCAAAATTTTTCGAGCGATTTTTTTGTTTTGCTAATTGCTAATTTTTTACAAATTTCAAAAATCGATCGAAAATTTTTGAAGAAACTCAGGTGTATTCTTTGGCCTATTCTAAGCACTTTTTGTTCTTTCCAATTTTTTAATAAAGTTCTTCATTTTTGAGAAAATAATTCCAAAATGTCAGCATTTTGGAAAAATTCTTTTAGAATTATTTTCTCAAAAATGAAGAACTTTACTAAAAAATTGGAAAGAACAAAAAGTGCTTAGAATTAGTCAAAGAATACACCTGAATTTCTTCAAAATTTTTCGAGCGATTTTTTTGTTTTGCTAATTGCTAATTTTTTATAAATTTCAAAAATCGCTCGAAAATTTTTGAAGAAATTCAGGTGTATTCTTTGGCCTATTCTAAGCACTTTTTATTCTTTCCAATTTTTTAGGAAAGTGCTTCATTTTTCAGAAAAAAATTTCAAAAGAATTTGAATTTTTCCAAAGTGCTGACATGTTGGAATTTTTTTCGCAGAAACGAAGCACTTTACTAAAAAAATTATAAAGAACAAAAAGTGCTTAGAATAGGCCAAAGAGTAAACCTGAATTTTTTCAAATCAATTTGAGTAACTTTTTTGGTTTTGCTAATTGCTAATTTTTTATAAATTTCAAAAATTGCTCGAAAATTTTTGAAGAAATTCAGGTGTATTCTTTGGCCTACTCTAAGCACTTTTTATTCTTTCCAATTTTTTAGTAAAGTGCTTTGTGTCTGCGAAAGAAATTCCAACATGTCAGCATTTTGGAATAATTCCAATTATTTTGAAATTTTTTTCTCAGAAATGATGCACTTTACTAAAAAATTACAAAAAATAAAAAGTGCTTAGAATTAGTCAAAGATTACACCTGAATTTCTTCAAAATTTTTGTAGCGATTTTTGCAATTTATAAAAAATTAGCAATTAGCAAAACAGAAAAATCGCTCGAAAAATTTTGAAGAAATTCAGGTGTATTCTTTGACCAATTCTAAGCACTTTTTTTTCTTTCCAATTTTTTAGTAAAGTCCTTCGTTTCTGAGAAAAGCCGGTAAATCTTTGAAAACTCGATTTAAAAAAAAAATTTCCTTCGGCAATCGTCGTGATTTTTTTGTTTCAAACTGCATTTTTCGTTTTAAAAGTGTTGTGTTTCAAACCTATATCTCTAAATTTGAATCAGCAAAATTAATTTATTGAAATATAATATATACACATTCAGCATATTATATACATATTTTTATCTACTATTTCACAAAAAATGAATACTTACCCGTCAAATGAAGAAAAACGGTTAATGCTAAGAAAAGTATGCCAGTAATAATTCGCATATTGGTTTTTTATCTTGAATAGAGCTTCGTATGGAATATTTCGAATAATCTAACTGAATTAATTTTTTGGATGTTTTACTAGTTAAACTGCGTACTTCAGTACACGAGTTGAGCCACCGAAATGTAAATATGATGTTATAAAACCATTAAATGTTCTTCTTTTATTGTTAGTGATTTTGCAATTCTTATCTTGTAGTTTACATGACATCATATAATGCCATTTTCTTTAATTCTATTGGTAAACCGTTGCGTGGGGCGCAGCAAGGGTAGCTCTTGCCCCCCCCCCTCACATAAAGTCTGTAATGTTTACCAGTAGTAGAATAAAATAAAATAGTATTTACATATATGTATCAAGCAGAGCGGCTTAAGGAAACTTGGCGCCCTAGGCGAAATAAATATTTGCGACATGCTAATCTGCGATAATAAATTAATCTATCTCTAAGCAACCAGCAGTAATATTTTCGTGATCAAATAAATAAAAATCAAGATCCTTTATATGAATTAACAATAAAGTCATTGTACATTAAAAAATATATAATCAATTATACATTCTTTCGTAGTAATAAAATAGCATTGAAAATTCCGATCTAATCCGACGGAAGTTTTCAATCCGAATTAATCCGAAGCCCATTCAAAATCTATCCGAACATTTTTTCCGACTGAATCCGAATCAATCCGTCAATCCGAATGAGTCAGAATTAATCCGAACTTTCAATCCGAATGAATCCGGTCAATCCGAATGAATCCCAACTTTCAATCCGATTTAATCCGATCTATCCGCACCAATCTGAATGAATCCAAAAAATTAATTAAGATTCGGATTCATTCGGATTGGTTCGGATTAAATCTGATTCATTTGGATTGAAAGTTCGGATTCGTCCGGATTCAGTCGGAAAAAATGTTTGGATAGATTTTGAATGGGCTTCGGATTAATTTGTATCCGAAGCAAACAGTTTCATTCCGATCTAATCCGAAATCCGATCAAAGATTCCTATCCTAATCAATCCGAGGTCGATCTAAGGATTCCTATCCGATTTAATCCGAAATGAAAAAGAGGATTCTAATCCGACTTAATCCGAGGTCTATCCTCGATGTCTATTCGACTGAATCCAAAGTCATCCAAAATTTCTATCCGACTGAATCAGATCTAATCCGATGTTTAAGGAAGGATTTCAATCGACTGTATTAATTCGAATTGAAAGTATAGATTGAAATTCAATCCGGACCAATACGAAATTATCCGAATGATTCCGCAATTTTTATCTGTATCAAACAGTTTCATTCCGATTTAATCCGAAAGAAATTTTCAATCAGAATTAATTCGAAGTCAATTCAAAATCAATCCGAAACTTTAATCCGGGTGAATCCGCTAATCCGAATTAATGAGAATTAATCGGGTCAATCCGAATGAACCCGAAGTTATCCGAATTTATTTGGAATCATTCCGATTATTACGGATAGACCGGATTTATTAGGATTGTAATTTCGGATTAATTCTGATCAATTCGAATTGGCGAATTCATTCGGATTGAAATGATTGATTGAAATTCATTCCGAACCAAACCGAAAGTTTCCGAATAATTCCAGAATTTGTATCCGAACCAAACAGTTTCGTTCCGATCTAATCCGACGGAAGTTTTCAATCCGAATTAATCCGAAGCCCATTCAAAATCTATCCGAACATTTTTTCCGACTGAATCCGAATCAATCCGAACGAATCAAAACTTTCATTCCGAATGAATCCGATTTAATCCGGTCTATCCGAACCAATCCGAATAAATCCGAAGCCCATCCTAAATCTATCCGAACATTTTTTCCGACTGAATCCGAATCAATCCGAACGAATCAAAACTTTCAATCCGAATGAATCCGGTCGGAATGAAAATGTTTGGTTCGGATTCAAATTCCGGAATGAATCGGATTGATTCGAAATGAATATCTATCCGAAGCTTTTTCGCGTTTTTTGCTTGGAAAAAAATGAAATAATTACGTTTCAGGATAATTGTCTATACCCTGGCGGAAGGTTCGGATAGAAAAAAATGTATCCTTTTGAATCAATTTCATTCCGGAATTTGTATCGGAAGCAAACAGTTTCATTCCGATCTTATCCGAAGTCCGATCAAAGATTCCTATCCTAATCAATTCGAGGTCGATCTAAGGATTCCTATCCGATTTAATCCGAAATGAAAAAGAGGATTCTAATCCGGCCTAATCCGAGGTCTATCCTGGATTTCTATCCGACTGAATCCGAAGTCATCCAAAATTTCTATACGACTGAATCCGAGGTTAAAGGAAGAATTTTAATCCGAATGAAACCGATCTAATCCGAAGTCAAAGGAAGGATTTCAATCCGAATGAATCAGATCTAATTCGAGGTTTAAGGAAGGATTTCAATCCGAATGAATCCGATCTAATCCGAGATCGAAGCAAGGATTCCAATCTAAAGTGAAGGATGCTGTTCAGTGACATATTTGCACTTACATTTTTTTAAATATAAATTTTATTTTTAAGTGATTAGTCACAACTTTTTCGGATTCATTCGGATTGAAAAGGATAGAAAATAAGTTCGGATTGGTTTCGGATTCATTCGGATTAAAGCTACGGATTAGAATAAAAAAAAAAAGTAGTTCGGATTGATTTCGGATTAATTAGGATTGAGGGCACTGATTGAAAAGGATTAAACGGTAACTTCAGTTTAGAACTACGGATAGAAAAGGATTAAAATTCATTCGGATTGATTCGGATTGGGATAACGGATTGAAAAGTGTGAACGGATTGAATATCGGATTAATTCGGACTGAAATTTTGGTTGGTTACGGATTGAAAAGGATTGAAAGTATTTCGGAATTTTCTCGGATTCATTCGGATTGGAGATCGGATTGAAACTTTGTTCGGATTAGAATCGGATTCATTCGGTTTAAAGGCGAATTCATTCGGATTCAACTTTGTAGACACTGACGGATTGGAAAGCATTAAAAAGAATTAAAAAATCTTTTTTGATGAGGCTCGGATTCATTCGGATTGACCGTTCGGATTGAAATGTGAGATCGGTTTAGTTTGGGATTCAATCGGATTAGACGTACGGATTGAAAAGTGTGTTCGGATTCATTTGGATTGGAAACTCGGATTAAAAAGTTTATTCCGATAGATTTCGGATTCATTCAGATTGAATTTGGAGTTGAGACACAGATTAAAAGGGATTAAAAAGGATTGAAAATATCCTTCGGATTAGATAGGAATGAAATTGTTTGGTTCGGACACAAATTCCGGAATGATTCGGAAATTTTCGGATTGGTTCGGAATGAATTTCAATCCGAACCTTCCGCCAGGTAGGATTCCAATCTAAAGTGAAGGATGAAGTTCAGTAACATATTTGCACTTACATTTTTTTAAATATAAATTTTATTTTTAAGTGATTAGTCACAACTTGTTCAGATTCATTCGGATTGGAAAGGATAGAAAATAAGTTCGGATTGGTTTCGGATTAATTAGGATTGAGGGCACGGATTGAAAAGTATTAAACGGTAACTTCAGTTTAAAACTACGGATAGAAAAGGATTAAAATTCATTCGGATTGATTCGGATTGGGATAAAGGATTGAAAAGTGTGAACGGATTGAATATCGGATTAATTCGGACTGAAATTTTGGTTGGTTTCGGATTGAAAAGGATTGAAAGTATTTCGGAATTTTCTGAATTTTCTAATTAACTAAAGCTACGGATTAGAAAAAATTGAAAGTTGTTCGGATTGATTTCGGATTAATTATAATTGAGGGCACGGATTGAAAAGGATTGAACGGTAACTTCAGTTTAGAACTACAGATAGAAAAGGATTAAAATTCGTTCGGATTAGGATAACGGATTGAAAAGTGAACGGATTGAATATCGGATTAATTCGGACTGAAATTTTTGTTGGTTACGTATTGAAAAGGATTGAAAGTATTTCGGAATTTTCTCGGATTCATTCGGATTGAAAAGGATGGAAAATAAGTTCGGATTGGTTTCGGATTCAGTCGGATTAAAGCTACGGATTAGAAAAAATTGAAAGTAGTTCGGATTGATTTCGGATAAATTAGGATTGAGGGCACGGATTGAAAAGGATTGAACGGTAACTTCAGTTTAGAACTACGGATAGAAAAGGATTAAAATTCATTCGCATTGATTCGGATTGGGATAACGGATTGAAAAGTGTGAACGGATTGAATATCGGATTAATTCGGACTGAAATTTTTGTTGGTTACGTATTGAAAAGGATTGAAAGTATTTCGGAATTTTCTCGGATTCATTCGGATTGGAAATCGGATTAAAAAGTATTGAAACTTTGTGCGGATTAGAATCAGATTCAATCGGATTCATTCGGTTTAAAGTGGGATTCATTCGGATTCAACTTTGTAAAGACTGACGGATTGTTAAGGATTAAAAAGGATTAAAAAATCTTTTTTGATGAGGCTCGGATTCAATCGGATTAGACGTACGGATTGAAAGTTTGCATTAGAAAGTGTATTCGGATAGATTTCGGATTCATTCGGATTAGGGGCCACGGATTAAAAATGATTAAAAGGTAAGCTTCGGATTCATTCGATTTGAATTTGGAATTGAGACACAGATTAAAAAGGATTAAAAAGGATTGAAAACATCCTTCGGATTAGAACGGAATGAAACTGTTTGGTTCGGTCACTAGGCAGCGCTCTAATTTTTTACGGTAAATTTGAAATAAGAGATGAATATTTCGAACTTTTTCCATGGATTTGGCGTTATAAAATAAAAAATTTTTGCCTGATTTTGCCGCCCCCTAATAATTGCCGCCCTAGGCACTTGCCTAGTTCGCCTATATGGTAGAGCTGGCCCTGGTATGAAGTAATCTAAATTATAAGATAAGAATTGCAAAGCCAACAACTATAAAAGAAGAGCATTTAATGGATTGATAACATTATATTTACATTTCCGTGGATCAACACGTGTACGAAATTACGCAGTTCAACTATTAAGTCATCCGAAAAATTGTTTCTGTTACATTATTCCAAATACTCCATAAGAATCTGCGTTCAAAATAAAAAACCAATATGCGAATTATTACTGGCATACTTTTCTTAGCATTAACCGTTTTTCTTCATTTTACGGGTAAGTATTCATTTATTATAAAATAGTTCCGAATAATGATTAGACTTGATTTTCTTGAACCTTCGTATACTTATGTATTTTGATGCGCTGATTACGAAAATGATAGTGAAAGTTGGCAAAAATTTGAATTTAATGAGAAAAACCATAAAAACCCCATAAAATCATGGTTTTTTGCAATTATCTCAGCTAATATGGAAAATTAAAAAAAATGTTTGAAACAAAAAATGTGTATTTCAATGAGTTCTACAACTTTTGTTTAAAATATTTTTGAAAATTTTCCATGTTAGCTGAGATAATCGCTCAAAACCATGATTTTATGGGGTTTTTATGGTTTTTCTCATTAAATTTAAATTTTCGCCAACTTTCACTATCATTTTCGTGATGAGCGCATAAAAATATATAAGTATATGAAGTTTTAAGGAAATCAAGCAGTATTCGGAACTATATCCAAAATTTCTTGCAGAAACAAGTTCACAGCGCTCAAATAGAGACCCACGTCCAACTCCAAATCTTCCTGAACCTTTTTACTATGATGAGGACCATAACATTAAAGTACGTGGATCTCCAGACGCTGAACCAATAATAGTCGGTAATACTTTGCTTGGAATACTCGAACATGTAACATTTTATTCAATAAAAGAAGGTGTCTACAATTATGTGATAAATTTAACAACTGGGAAGTATGAACGAGAAAATTGGTCAGTAATTACACAAAGTTTACTACGCCACCGCAGCCGAGCGCAAATTGTCCGCTTGAGAGAGATAGAAAGGAACCAGCGTCTCCCATAGAAATATTAATCGCCAACTTTTTAAAATTGTTATTTCTTAATTTGTCACTTGGTTGGAAATCATTAATTTCTGTTAATAATTAATAATTATAATTAATTAATAATAATAATAATATTGATAATAATTAATAATAATAATTAATTATCTGAATCTCATGTATATATATTTTCATGGAAATAAATAAATATATAAAGGATTAAAATATACGACTATATTGATTACCTTAGCGAAAGTTTCGGATTGAAAATATTTCGGAATCAATCCGAATCATTCCGAAATTTGTATCCGAACCAAACTGTTTTATTTCTAACTGATCTGAAAAATTTTTCAATCCGAATTAATCCGAAACCCATGCAAAGTCAATCAGAACCTTTAATCCGAATGAATCCGTCAATCCGGATTAATCGGAATCCCGAAAATATTCGGAGAACTTCGGATTAATTTCGGATTAACGAATTCATGATGATTCAGAAAATATCGGATTGATTCGGATTGAATTTCAATCAAGACTTTTAATCCGAATGAGTCCGTCAATCCGAATTGATCAGAATTAATCCGAACTTACAATTTTAACAAATCCGATCAGTCCGAATAAATCTGGTCTATCCGAAATAATCGGAATGATTCCAACAAAATTCGAATAACTTCGGGTTCATTCTGATTGACCGGATTAATTCTCATTAATTGGAATTAGCGGATTCACTCGGATTAGATTTTTGGATTGATTTGGAATTGGTTTTGAATTAATTCTGATGGAAAATTTTCTTCGGATTGGATCGGAATGAAACTGTGTGATTCGGGTACAAATTGCGGAATCATTCGGATAATTTCCGATTGGTGCGGATTGAATTTCTATCATGACTTTCAATCCGAATAAGTCCGCCAATCCGAATTGATCAGAATTAATCCGACTTAGAATCTTAATAAATCCGGTCAGTCCGAATAAATCCGGTCTATCCGAAATAATCGGAATGATTCCAACAAAATTCCAATAACTTCGGGTTCATTCTGATTGACCGGATTAATTCTCATTAATTCGGATTAGCGCATTCACTCAAATTAAAGTTTCGGATTTGCGGATTCACTCGGATTAATTCTGATTGAAAATTTATTTCGGATTAGATCGGAATGAAACTGTTTGATACGGGTACAAATTGCGGAATCATTCGGATAATTTCGTATTGGTTCGGATTAAATTTCTATCAATCATTTCAATCCGAATGAATTCGCCAATTCGAATTGATCAGAATTAATCCGAAATTACAATCCTAATAAATCCGGTCTATCCGTAATAATCGGAATGATTCCAAATAAATTCGGATAACTTCGGGTTCATTCGGATTGACCCGATTAATTCTCATTAATTCGGATTAGCGGATTCACCCGGATTAAAGTTTCGGATTGATTTTGAATTGACTTCGAATTAATTCTGATTGAAAATTTCTTTCGGATTAAATCGGAATGAAACTGTTTGATACGGATAAAAATTCCGGAATCATTCGGATAATTTCGTATTGGTCCGGATTGAATTTCTATCTATACTTTCAATTCGAATTAATACAGTCTATCCGTTTCAATCCGAATGATTACGAGTAATTCGTATAAATTCGTATTCATTCAGATTGACCAGAT